>BSBK01011017.1:265000-380000 GCA_027943335.1 Chamaecyparis obtusa
CATAAAGGTATGCTACAACAAAGTTGTTGAATTGATGGAGTACGTCAGACCTTGTTAGAATTGCAATGATTAGATGTAGATTGTTTGATATATAAAAAGTATGCGTAGGTATGCACTATCAACAAATTATATACAATGGAAAGAAAATGATCAAAGTAAAAGATTTTCTATGTACATTGATGAAAGACCAAAAGAAATAGGGAATATTGCAGGTTTTATAAATAGTACGCGACTTGGGTCAACTAATAAGTGACCCAATTGCATTTTTGAGGCACATGAGGGGAATCATGTTTTTGTATGTGTGATAAAATCAATAAGTGCACAGGAAGAACTGCTAATAGATTACCATTTGAATCGCATAGATAAAAAAAAAGTTACTATCATGGGGGTGGTAAGTACTAAAAACCATTTAAACTAACCTCCAATTTATGACTCCAATATACCATTTTATTAATAAGTTTTTTTTGCTAAGTCTATTGCTTTCATTTCATTGAAGCTTTTATATTTAATCTTTTTCATAGGACGACATGGATCCACCACATGATAGAGGCAGGGATGTTACTCCCACTCATTCTTCAGAAAAGGTAAGCCTTATTGTAATTGTACAAATTAGATAGAAGAAAAATGTTATATTATTATGTTCTTTTTTTTAGGGTTTTGGAGTTATTATCATAGTTTTACTAATATTCATGTCACAAATTGATGTTCGTGAAAAGGGAAAAGCATCTACAGAAATAGAGGAAATAGTGTCAGATATGGATGAAGACACCACATATATCCCTTACCCCGTAAATATGGTCAAGAAGAAATTAAAAAAAATCAGTTCAAAAATACTTTCCATTTTGGTCGATCCAAATCCAACTGAGGAGACACTAGCAAGGAAAGAGGAATTGATGTGGCAAGCACGTTGTTATGAAGTAAGCAGTAATGAATCTTTTGTTAAAAAAAAATTTCAATAAAGGTTAATATTTTATACTCTTTTATGTCATGAACTAAAATATGTATGTGTTCTTCTGACAGGATTTTTTGTGTACTAAAGCAACTGCTCATGGACATCGCAGTGAGGCCAGTACTAGTACAGCTCCCTCAGGTAAAATATCCTTAAGTTAATAGGTTACAAGGAATTTTTTCTTTGGAACATTCACAAACTTCATTGGACTTACTGATTAGAAATATACATTTTTCATTGGACTTACTGATACCGTAGATACAGCTAGAGGAAAAGGTACAGTTACAACTAATTCAAAATTTCTAAGAAAATATTCACTCAAACTTTAATGAAAACTACTCATACTTTTATTATTTCAGAATGTCTTTGCTAGAAATGTATTGTTTAGGTCATCAAGTGCAGGTGACTCCTCCTCCTACGAAGATCGACTCTCTAAGATTGATGACTGCAATGTCGACAACAAGGAGCATGCATACGTCCATGCCTTCATATTCTACAACTGGTAAATCCTTATTTTTCTATATTGGGTTTTGTATTAATTATGATTTAATAATTTGTACTTTAATCTTTGGTGCATTTCATAGTGGATTAATTTTGTGTAGTACGAGATATGTTCACCCTCGTAGGGTAATAGAGATTGATTGCATACAGACAAATAAGTATTGAACATAGAATATAAAAGAGCATTGTATTCATATATTCACAAGAGATTGTAATCACATTATCACTGTGTCCTCATCAAAGGAATGAGTACATATATATAACATCTGATGGGATGTGAGGTGAACCATCACATCCATGTAACTCCCTTAGATGGACTAACCATCTAACTACCCAACTTTCTTGACAACATCATCCCCTCCAAAAGAAAAATCATCTCCGAATGACATCATACAAAATGTATGGGATGGTAACAACACTGAGGGAATGATCCAAAACAAATGACTAAATGGAAGAAGTAGGGGGTAGAGGGGGTGTCACTAAAGAGGCTAGGTGACCTTCAGTAGAAGAGGTCGATTGCACTAACTAAGAATGTAGCTCATACACCTGTGTTGTTCAAGCCGCCAATTTTTTCTCAGTGATGGACTGGAGTTCCAAGGTAGACTTTACCATCACTGCAGCCTCCTAAAGGTCCTTCTATTGTATTGCCACCTCCTGTTGAGCTCTAACTAAACTCACCTCCACAATATGCCTCTCCTCGATCGCTGCTGATAACTACTGTTCAAGTGTCTCTATCTCTCATGCCAATTTTTCCTCCAAGGCCACTCGGGATGCCTTCTCAGCTTCCATTGCCTACATCCTCTGAGCTAAGTCTCACTCTACTACTACCAACCTAGTGGCCAGCTCCTCTCGAGCTCTCTCTAAAGCCACCAATTCAGTCTCTCGTCCAGCCAAAACATAATAGCTCTCTCGGAAAGCCTGCTCTATCTGGCGAATAAGGGCCTGCACCTCACTCTCAGTTACTGATGTGGAAAGAGGCCACAGCTTTCACCTATCCAACGTCTCCTCAGCAACCACAGCCCCTCCCCAAAACACTTTATGAAAGTAGCCGAACACTCCTACTATACAAAATTCAACACATGTCGTAACTCTGAAGTCACCTCTCTTAGGGCTTGAGCCTCTCCTGTGGCCACTATCTGACGTCCCCGTGCCACCAATTCAACCAAGGAGGCCTCAATGTCATCTTCGCTTATCATCTCTATGTCTACCAAGTGCACTGCCTTATCCCTCACCAAGATCTCATTGGCCTCGTGCTCTACCATGTCTGGCCCACTTATATTGACCTCCTCCATACGCACCTACTCATTATCTCTAGTGGCCTCCCCACCCTGTGGGTTGGAAATCCCCAAGTCAGTCACCACCTCAGGCTTCTAGCGTCGAGGATATAGGGTAGTTAGTCTTGTGGCTTATGTGACTGCCATAGAAAACTTTGTCTATAGCCAGGAACTCATAGTTTTCTTGGAGTGACCTACTTGAAGTGATGGATCCTCTAAGAGACCACTTTCCATAGTGACTATGGTGTTGGTTCCAACTATCTCCATCCATACCTGACTTGGTGCAATCTATTGCTGCTCTACACTCATGGTCACCCCTTCAGTCATCTAGAATCCTCTACTATCTCCACTACGGGCACAGCTGAGGATCCAACGTCTAGCTCTAGGAGTTTACTCTATGTAGTGATAGGTGTCATGGGGGATGTAGCCACTTCTTCTACCTATGGTATATGTGCCAAAGGCAGTAAGAGAGGCTAGGAAAACCTCATGACTATCTATGTCTCTTCGGATGAATGACTATCCCCCACCTTTGAGTCACTGCCTAATGGATCTGTGGTCTCCTTGCCACTATTAGCATCATCAAGATCAGCATCCACCACTTTCCTTGGCCTCTTCTATCCCATTGTATTTCCACTTGTTCCCAAGTACTGCCAATAGAAGACCGGAGGCTCACCTACTGCATGTTTCCCCTGAGGCACCAAATCCAACTTCTCCAGTGGTATGCACAATGTGGCCTCTAGAAATAAGACAATGGCATGGTGAGGCATATAGAAAGTGTGGTGTTGCAGGGTCATGAACTCATACATCCTATCTGATAGCATTGTAGCCCAGTCATAGACTACTCCATTCATCATGTCATTCTTATGCACAATTTGTGGTAGTGCGATATCAAATGCTCTACTCACCCTAGTAAGTCTTCTTTTTATTACATCAACTATGCAGCGCCAGGGACCCTTGGCAACAAACTCCCTCTTGATGCCTCAGATCTTGGTTTCCTGAACTATAGAATCCAATTCCGCTCATGTGAAATTTTGGGAAATCCATTTTATCCAGAACTCCTTTCACTCCGCTATCATTTTGTGCTTCTTAATTTCAACCTTCTGGCCATTTCTCCCAGGAATGCCAAGCACCTGCGTGAAGTCAGTTGGGGTAAATGAAACTATAAGCACATGCTTTTGGTACTCAAATGTGCTCTTCCTTGTATGCCTGTCATATGTGTTTACCATTACCCGTAGTACACTAGCATGATGCAATATCTTCTTCATTGTTCTATCTCTGGTGTGTCTTGCCACCATTTCTGGCACTATAACCCATTGAGGTCTTCAAATGCCATAGTTTTAGGTTTGACCTATTGCTTCTATATGGATAGGCCTCTTCCCTTTGCTTTGTCTCTATTTCTGGAAGAACCTTCCATTTTTCGTGCTACTTGTACTCTTGAGGGAAAGACCTTTACCTTCCTCTCCTTATTCAAATTTTCTTGCAGCTAAGCCTTCCATTTCCTTTTCTCAGTAGAATGCATAAATGTTTCCAAGAAATGGTTAGGTCTTCTCTTCTTCTTGAGCTTTCTCTTTTCTTTTCTTTCACAATCTATCCCTTCAGTGGTTGTCGTAAAAACCCTTGTGGTTGCACTTGATTCTCTAACCGTATGGCTTTGTTGTCTTCCTACGACACACCCTTAATGGCCTTAGATGTTGGTTTTCAAACAAAAAATGAACTCATGTCATTCCTTTATATTTTTTATTTTTCTCTACTCATGTGGTGGCTTCTTCCTTTTCCCATGTGGTGGCTTCTTCCTTTTCTCACGTGGTGGACTTATTTTCTTGTCACATGCGATGGTCTTCATTTCTATGTCATTTCTTTTATGCGTGGTGACTTAAGCCATCATTATGTGCTTGTCACCATCGAGTGACAATCACTGTCTGGTGACTTGCCACCATTCGGTGCTTGCCATCATTCGGTGACAATCGCCATTCGGTGGTGACTTACAATTTTTTATTATTTTTTACTATATTTAATTGCGTAGTTGCGGTTGGCTCAGGATTTCTAGACTCTAATAGTAGATTCTCATTTTTGAGCCATTGACAGTGTCTAGAATTTCTAGATCATCGAGCATCCACAACTTGACTGACCCGTTCGGTGCAACCTCCCAAACTTTATATGGGCCTAGCCACTTGACCTTGAATTTCCTAGGTTTAATTTCATTGCACCCATTGAACATTAGTACCAACTATCATAGTGTGAATTGTATCTGACGAAGGCTCTTCTCGTGCCATAGTTTCCTTCATTTTTGTGCTACTTCGATGGTCCATTGTGCCATTTCTCTTTTCTCATCCAATTTATTCAAGACATAAAGTCTCTCTCGCAAACTCTCCACATCACTGAGCTTGTTATCAAGGGCTATCCACAAACTAAGCACCATGAATTCAGCCAGTAGGACTACCTCATGTCCGTACATTAGCTAGAATGGTGTCTTCCTGATGGTTACCTTGTACAAAGTATGATAGGCCCATAACACAGAGGGAAAATTCTCTTCCCAATCTTCACCTTCGACTCCGCATGACTTATAGATGAATCCCACAAAGATTTTATTCATCACCTCAGCCTGGTCGTTCACCCAAGGATAGTAGGGACTTGATAGTGTATGTAAAATCTTGAGTTCAATGGTTAAGAGTTTAATGACATGATTGACAAAATGACCACTCATGTTGCTCGTCAACTGAATCAAAATTCCATACCTTGTTATTATTTGTTCGTAGATAAACTTTGCAGTGCTTAGGGTGGAGTTGTCTATTAATGCACGTGCTTCAACCTATTTTGTCAAATATTCTATGGCCACCACAATGTATTGACAATGCCTAGCACGAGTGGCCTTAAGAGGCCCTATGAAGTCTAATCCTATTCTTTCAAATAGCTCTTGCATGTGGGAAGGATTAAGGGGCATAAAGTCTCATTTAAGGGGTTTCCCCGCGGGCTGACAAGTATTGCATCCAACCACCCATTCTCTAGTGTCATTGTACAATGTTGGCCACCATAAGCTAGCTAACAACACCTTCCTGGTTGTGGTGTCAAGACCCATGTGCCCTCTCGTAGGTCCTTTGTGGGCTTCCCTCAGCACTCTTGATACCTCCTCTTCCATCACGCATTGTCTCAATACCTAGTCTGGTCCCATTTTATATAACAATCTGTTGATTAGCTGGAAGGTCCTACTTCTCAAGACCAACTTCCTTCATTCTCCTAGAGTCATGTCCAGAGAGAATTGAGTCATGGACAAATACTCCCCTATGCTTGTGTACCACTTCGGGAGTATGACAATATGAAACAAGTGTGCATTTGGGAAGTCATCATTTATTCCCACAGGTGGCTCACCAGACTTGATTCATGACAATTGGTTAGTGATCACGTGGCTACATCTTGGCCATACAACAATCTTGAACATGAATTCCTAGGGTAAGAGGAGCCACCTGCTCACTCTTCCTTTGATAATATGTTTATTGACTAGGTACATAAGGGCCTAGTGGTCCACATACAAGGTAAACGGTGTTGCTAGTAGATAATGTCTAAATTTCTAAACATAGTAGACCATTCTAAGGGCCTCCCTTTCTGTGGTGTTGTAATTCTTCTCCGCATTTGACAACAACCTGCTTGAAAAATATATGGGATGATCGAGTCCATGTCCACCTTCCTGAGCTAGAGTGGCTCCAATGGCATAATTTGATTCATCCACATGTACATGGAATTCCCTATCCCAATTAGGAAATGCCAAAATATGAGTGTCCAACAACCTTGTTTTTAGATCCTCGAAGGCTTCCCCTTGCTCCTTTGTCCAATCGTACGACTCCCCCTTCCTTGTGAGCCTATCCATCGAGTATGAAATCTACACAAAGTTTTTATGAATAGGTGGTAGTATCCAATATGGCTAAGAAAGGATTTGACATTGATCACATCTATGGGGGCCTCCATCTTTACTATTACTCATACCTTTTTGGGGTCCATTTTTAATCCTTCTTTACATACTATGTGCCTGAGCAACTTCCCTTGTGGCACCATAAACCAAAATTTCTTTGGGTTGAGTGCTAGATGGGCACATCGACACCACTCCATGCACTCCCTCAAGGCTGCAATGTGTTTTTCCTACCCGCTGAATATGGACCAGTCATCCAAGAATGCTTTAAAGTTCCCTGTGGACATCTTGTCAAAGACATGCAGAATAATCTGCTAGAAGGTTTTCGGTGCATTGCAAAGGCCGAAGGGAATCCGATTGTATGTGTATACACCATCCTTCACTAAAAAGGTTTTTTTCAATCTGTCTTCCTCTACAATGGATATTTGCTTATATTCAAAAAATCCATCCATGAAAGAATAGATCTCGTGGCCAGCCACTTCCTCCAATATACTATCAATAAAGGGGATAGGAAATGGGTCCTTGATTGTTACTGCATTGAGACATCTGAAATCCATGCAGATATAGATCTGGTTGGCTTCCTTATTCTAGGATATCACAATTGGTGAAACCCACTCGCTTGTGTCAACCTAAAAGATGATACCAGCTTCCAACATCTGTTCAATTTTAGTTTCCACCCTTGCAGCATAATTCTTATTCATCCTATATGACCTCTTTTGCACAGGTTGGGCTCCAAGAATCAGGGGAATGTAGTGTATGCATAACTTTGGAGGTACACCCTTCAAATCCTTGTAGGTCCAGGCGAATACATCCTTGTATTTTATAAAAATCTTGAATGTCATCATTTTTAATACAGGGCTCCAGTCATCCCCCATCAGGATGGTTTTCAGATTTTACTCATCTTTGAGGTTTATCTCTTTCAACTTTGCTTCTTTTTACTAAATTGGTTCAACCTTGGGAAACTCATGGATAGGGCTCTCCTAAATCTGAGCTTCTCCTTCTTTGTGTTCTTTGTATTCCTGAGGGAACTTGTTTGGGTCTTCCTCAATCTCTAGTATATTACAGGATGGAGGAAATAATTCATAGTCACCCATCTGCTAGTGGAATAGGTCATCCATAGAGTTTGTATCATCCTCCATTTTTAGTACCCCTTCCACATTGGGATGCATACTTCCTTTCCCTTTGTCCATTCCATCGTCTGATTCTAAATCTAAGGAGGATGCCATTTCTTCTCCTACCATCTGCGTAGTGAGATCAACCACAAAATTTCTTCCCCCTTTCTTGAATGATAAAATGTTTCTTTTCCAGTTGTTGTTGGCTTTGGCAGTCACCAGCCACCCTCTCCCTAGAATGGCATCATAACCCTTCTTCTTGAGAAAAATTACTACAAAGTCCAAGATGAATGGATGTGTCCTGATGGTTACCTATTGTGCCATCAAGGTTCTGAGGCATTTGATGCCATGTTGGTCAGCCCCTAGTAAGTTAAAGGTTGGCGGCCATAGTGTCAGTTTCTTGAGACTCTTCCAAGTTTCCTCTGGTAGAATGTTCACCCCAGATCCACCATCAAATATCATGTTAGTGATAATGGTACCCAAGATACCTATCTCTACTACTTTAGGGTTTTTCCCACTATTTATTTCCAATGTCATGGGGTCATCTACAGAGCCGCCAGGAACCTCCATCTATTCAAATGCACTTTTTGGGACGTTTTGTCCTAAAAATAGGGTTGTTTTTAGATGTCATTGTTTCAAGTAGGTCCTTGACCTTTATTGGTATCTCCAATTGCATCATCTACCTCAAGATATTTTTCTTTGCCATGGCTCGATTAGAAGTGTTGGTATCTGTGGAGTCCCTTCGGTCCTGCATCCCCTTCTCGATCTCGGCCTTCGCCTTGAGCACCCTTTGTTTCTTTGTACGAGGGTCAAGATATGTGGCCTTTCTTGTTTTTGTGTGTGTGATTTCTAAGATCTTCTCAGTGCCCCCTTGTTCCACATCAAGGAGGTTGCAGCCGGGCTTCAGGTAGTTAGCTTTCTCATGGTCCCTTGGTCCACACCACTGACATAATTTTTGTGGAGAAGGAGCCCGTTTCTAGACATCTCGGTAAAAATATCCCCATTGGTTGCAATTCATGCACTGTATCATCGGTCTCCCCTCTGCATCATACTAGATATGAGGCTTATTATTATTATTATCATTATTTCCTATGCCTCCCCATCGGTTATTTTTGTAGCCGCCAGATGATGCAGTGTTTTGTTGACCGTTAGTTCCAGATGTGGAGGGTTGCTCTTGGGTAAATAACACTTGTTGATTTCTGGCCCTCAGATTGTAGGGACATTCTTTGGTGGAATGTCCCACAATCTAGCAGATGTCACAAAAGGATTTTTTTAGACAAGAACCTTTAGTGTGTCTTTCTTCTTTGTAGTTTTTACACCACACCACATCTTCCTTGGTTTTGCTTGAGCATCCCTTGGGCACCTTAAGTTATTTCATCACTCTCTCGAGGTCTTTCTATAGAGAAAGAACTTTCTTACTCAATTCTCCCTTGCTACTTTCTACCTTGGGTTCATCATCCAAGGACTTAGTTTTCTTGGAGGTTTTGCATTCACTCTCCAAATCCATTTCATGGTTGTATGCATTATTGTAAGATGTGGGTGGTAAGATTTTCATTTTCTTGCGGAGGGAAGTTTTTAGTCCTTCCATGAACCATCATTTTTTGAGTTCATTTGTCGGGGTAGATTCCATTTTCCCAATGAGTTCTTTTAGTCACTGCCCATAGGCTCTAACTAAATCATTCTTCATTTGTTTTGTATTGTAAATTTTGGCGAGAATCTCATTGTCGTCTCTCAGCAACTAAATTTTTTTCTAGAAAGCCTTTTTCACTGTGTCCCATGTTGTCAACCCCATTTTATCTACATCTAAGTACTAGTCGATGGATCCTTCCCTTAATGTCACACGGAACTGTCTAACCCATTCATCCTTGTCTATAACTCCATTGGTAGTCCATATAGTTTTACAAGTTTGGCAATGCTAAACTGGATCCTCCTTCGCCTAGCCCATGAACTTGGGTATTTTATGTTTATTAGCTTCCATGATTATCAATTGATGTACCGGTTGTGCCCCTTGGGACTGGAGCGGTGGGTTTTGTGTCTGCCCACCTGGGTTAAACTGTAATATAGTGGGTACCATGTTCCAACTACCAGATTGTCTTCCTACGTTTGATGTATGAGGATCAAATAGTCTATCTTGGAAATCAAGTGCTTGTGCCCCTTTGGCACCTCCAACCGCACTTGATCCTCTCTCACTTATGCTTCCCATTCCCTCTACCCATGGCGAGATGGACAAATTTTGGAACTATTCCCATGTACCCTTGATCAAATTCAGTCTTTGTCGTGTTTTCTCCAATAATTCTTTACTACTTCTTACCCTTAGATAATTTTCTCCCTCGGTCGTTACACCTCCCGTGACACCTCCATAGGTACCATCGGTACCATCTCCCTGGTCCCCTTTGGTTAACCCTTTGGTTGGTTGTCCCTTGGTGAGTTGTCTGAGCCTTCATTGAGGTTCTACTTGTTGGATAAGGATTAGGGCCTGATGTGTGGCCTCTAAGACATTTTGTTTTTCCTTTTTATTCCTATCTTTTTTTAAGAGATTGGGCATCAATTATATTAAAACACCATTTAAAACATAACACGGAACACTTTTTATTTATTCATGTTTCGGTACAATGGATCAACTATGATCTTATTATTATGGGTGTTACAGTGTTCTTTTATTTCCTCCCAGGCTTAAATCTCATGGGTTCATTCTTCACCAACTGTGATCACACTCTTCCTCCTCCCGATGGCTTTTCTCAGAATTTGCTAATGGCATTGTTCACACTCTTTGTTTTCCCTTCAATTTTTTTTGAGCAATGGTTATCTGTGCCAACAGATAGGGTAATTGATACAATAGCCTATTCACATCAAGGTTGACATTCAATGCATCCCACATAATGTCCTTAATGACTTGTTCCTATACGGCTTCCCTTCGTACAAAATTTTGAATGGTCAAATGCAACCGAACACAAAAGTTGATTATCAGAGCATGTTATCCTTCAAAAAGTTCTATGATCCCATCTTGTTAGAATTTAATCTTTCCTTGGTAATTTATGTATTTAAAGGATAAACCAAGGTATCCTAATGTATTCATCCTCTAGTCCAAGTGGGAGGACATGCAATATTTGTAATTTCCTTTATTAAGGAAAATAGATATTCCTCCTTATGAGGAATCCTACACTTGTCTCACACACTAGTGAAATGTGGCATACATAGAAATGGGAGTTACAATGTAACTCCTTTTTCACATCTCTATTAAGAGATGGCTCTCTTTCTCTCTTCTAAGACATTCTTCTTCCTTTTCGAATAATGTATGAGCTAAGCTCTCTCTCTCTCTCTCTCTCTCCTTCTTAGGCATATTTTTGCCACTTTCATTAATATCATGGGGGTTTTTTTATGCTTTTCCCCCTTCAAAATATTGTCTCCTTGTTTCATTATGCTTGGTGAATGCTCCTAGTTTTTGTGATTATTCGTGGTAACACTTCTTTTCCTTGCTCATTGATTAAACAATTTCCTAACTCTATATTTTGTTATTATTATTTTAACACATCCTCATTCATCCTCACCCTAATATTCTCCTCAAATGGTAGTCCCATTTATCCCTTCATTCTATCACTTTCCAGGTTCGTTTGGAAATGATGCCAAATGTTTACCCTCATAGAGTTACAGAGATTGATTGCATACAGACAAATAAGTACTCAGCATAGAATATAAAACAACATTGTATTCATATATTCACAAGAGATTGTAATTGTATTATCATCATGTCCTCATCAAAGGAATGAGTACATATATATAACGTCCGAAGGGATGCAAGGTGAACCGCCACATCCGTGTAACTCCCTTGGATGGACTAATCATCTAACTACCCAACTTTCCTGACAACAAGATACACCTGCTACGGATACAGATCATATAAGTATTGGTGATAATTCACCATCATTTCCTAGATCTACCCATGTTCCTAGTTCAGGAATGTTGCAAACATCATTTTTGATGTCCGATAAAGAATTGATTCCTTTAAAATATCTTAAGGTTCCAAGTACTTTAAAATTATTATTATTTATATTCTAATTGTAATTTACTTATTCATAACAATTTTTTGATTGATGATCCCATAATGTTTTTGTAGGGAACGATTCTTTTTATGGTAAGCTTAATGTGTTGACATTAGAGATATTTGGGCCCACCATACGTATAAGGTGGAACATCATATGTGAACTAACCCTATCACACTATTTTTATTTCATATCATTGCTAAAATATTTTTCTTTTCATCCATTTCTTGTACTATATTCAAGGTACGCAACTTTATTTATTTTTTTATCTAACAATTTTATTTTTTCTTAAAAGGTGGAATTTACAAGATTAAAAAAAAATTAGCTCATAAAATCTTTAGAGCATGCCTTTGGTAGTAACATTTTTTATGAGAAGAAAGTTCTTGATAAAGCTTGCAAACACATTAAGACTGTGAGGAACTCATATAGAAAGAGTCTAGTGCAGAACCCAAAGTATGAGCGTCCTCCCTTTATTTCATAGATGTAGTGGAGGGAATTCATTTTGGATGCAAAGGAGAAAGCACAAAATCAAAGAGGAATTACATCACCAGAAAATGAGAAAGAATGTATGGGATAGTATTAACTAGTAGAATGTAATTATGCACTAATTAGTGATCTTTATATTTATATAATCTAACATATTTCAAACTTTTCATAGGTTGTAGGACACATCAAAGGCCACAAAGGCCAGACTACAAAAGCATGGGCAGCACAAACTTGGCTTTGGTGATTATCTGAAAGTTCAAGCAATAACTGTAAGTAGTAGTAAATGAAATTTCATATCAATTTTTTTATAAATTATAAACAATTTTGTTTAGTCAAACAATACATGCAAAATTGACGATATTAAGCCAAAAAAAAAGGGCTCAAAATTTAATGTAAAGGCCACGGAAGAACACAAAAAAATTGTCTTCAAGGAAGGCTATAAAGGTGTGGCTGAATGCCTACACCAAGCTTGCAGTAGCCAAGCCCAAGAGTTTCATGCATTGGTTCAACATGTAAATAGGCCAAATGAAAAATATTTCAAATTGAATACTTGAGCAAAAATCTATTTGATGTTAATTTCGAACATAAATTGACTATTTTTGTTTTAAAAATAAAACAATGATAACAATGTGCATGACATCACAATGTATCCTTCTAATCCTACCATAGAACCTACGCCACATGACGAAGGCCCTAATGTGCATCGCAATGATGGAGGTATTCATTTGCTATTGAAAATTAATTATGTAATTATTAATACAATTTAACATCTTAAATTGAAATTGGTGTAACCTTTTTTGTGTATATTTTAGAGTATGCAGAATGTCATGTAGAATGAGTGGAGGATGTTCTAAGTGATCACCATGTTGACTTTGGGGATGAACAAAATGTTATTGTAGATGATGTGGCACTGTCAGGTAAAGAAAATCATTGTTTTGTTCTTTTAATTAATGAAATACTTGTAACACTAATATAAAATGTTGTGAATTTAACCCATGTAGTTTGTATTGTAGCAGACTCCTGTGGTGCACCAACCTCATGTGCCTCAACACATGAGGAGGAGACATGAGTTGAGATCAGAAGTAGTAGATGAGATAAATTACATAGACATTGATGCTTCATTAGCCGTTACCTTAAAAAAATTTACAAAAAACAAAAAAAGAAATGATTGTAATAAACCTTTTTTTATAATGAAAGAACATTGTATTAATGAATGTAATTTTGTGCTAGTAAATGTTGATGAATATTATGTGTTAATGAATTATTGATGAATGTTGTGTATTATTGATTCAAAAATGTGTTTCATGTCATCCTCCATCTACCACTGACTCTTTTGAATGTTGTAATATCATATTTAACTTGTTTCCTCTCAAAGGAAATCAACCAACCCACACAAAACTCCCTAAAGACTGACCTTGGACAATTATAACTAACTGGTACAATTTTAATTGTAATTTTGCAAACACAAAGTGTTGTCAAGGTTGACACAAGTTGTCAACCTATTAACTCATTTCCTTCCTATCACCTATAATGGTCTTGAAATGACCTTAGAATTAATTGGAAACCATATTACTCCTATTCTACCCAAGATATTCATAATTGAATCTCTAGGCCTACATTGTCAATTTTGACAATTTTATAATTTTTGGAATTCACTATTGCATTATCTTCCTATAAGACTCTTATTACATCATGTTAAGACCCAAGTGGCCTTGTTACATCCATTCCATGATTAAATAGTCACATTTTATGACTTTATTGAAATCTTCTAACCCTCAATGACCATTTGTGCTTATATGGCACTTACATAGCATTATTCAAGATTCATTACGCAAAATGGTTTAATGACCATATGCATTGATTACAATGACTTTGTTTTCATATCAAATGGCCCTTCAAGTTCTTCATTTGGTCTTCAAAAACTCCTTGAGGTCTATGGATGACCCTAGTGTACCTCCTTGTCCCTTGTGTACCTTGATGTCCTTTTGGTGCCCTGCACAATAATCCTGCAATACAAACATTATTACATGCATCTCCATGTCCTTGGAGTGTTCTCACCTTCACCTTGCATTGATCATATGGTAAAACCATACTTGATACATTCAGTGAGTTTGGTTGCATTGATCATTGATCATATGGTAAAATAGTTTGGTGGTTTTTGTATGATGAAACAATTTGGTGACTTTTGTATTTAATGATAGTGGTGACATTGGTATATGTACAGTGGTATATGTGTTTGGTTTAATGGAAATGGTTGGACTTAGTGAACGTATGAGTATATTTTTTTATCATGGTAGTGGTCTATAGCAATGATAATGGTCAAAATTTGTGATCATATGAGTATATTTATTTATCATAACAATGGTATATAACGGTGGTACTTGCAGATGGAAAAGTGATAAAACATATTTGTATCCACTATGTGTGAGAGGGAACTTGTCCCATCACGGTATTATAACAAGATTGTATAGTCATTAATATGATTAAGGTATAGTATGAAATTTATAACCATGGTACTTAAATAATGTGTTAGGTAGGATCTTTGGTTAACCCCTATCTTATTTGAACTATTTTTTGTTTACTTTGGAAACTTATGTCAAAATCATATGTTATCGACATTTATATGGTATATGAAAATATTTTATTATTTAGTTTATGTACCTATTTTTCAGCATTTATAATGTCACCTTGCAAGTAATAGGTGAACTTTATAAATTAAATCACTTCTTGATTCAGTTGTGAATATTTGATTGCACGTACATTTTTGGTAATTCTAAAATTGATTTCTTTCTTATTGGGGATTTTGTGTGTGGTATAGTTGAGAATTGGTTCCCTTTCTTTTTCCACACTACATGTCAAGAATTGGGGTTTGAATCATAGTTGAATTGGAAAGATACTTTTGGGCACAACTTACATCTGTATCGATCTTCATTTTCCAGGTAGGGCCTTTCATGATTTCTTGTTTTCTCTAAAATGTTGTATTGAACGATTGGTATGGTTTGAATTTGTTTTCAAGCATTCAATTTAAATGGCATGCTAAAATTATAAATAGAATGCATTAATTTAGGTTTCAAATTTGAAAAATTCAGGTACTATAAAATGACTTTTGATTTATAAAAATGGAGAGAAAAATAAATTTTATATTTAAGGCCAAATATAGTTCATAGAGATTAATATAGACATTGCATAGGTTAAAACAGAATTATTTTACTTTCACCTAATAGGGTTTATGAAGGAAATTGTTGTTAGGGATTTTCACCTTTATTACAAATGACCAATAGATATGGTCCCTTTATAAGAACCCTTAGGCTTTGGAACTATTTCCTATATTTCAATTGCAAGAGTCTTCTTTCTATTATAACTTACAATCCTAATATATTGATTACAAAATGTCGACTATATAAATCTTAAATTCAACACTTGGTGTAATTGATCTATATCTATGAATATCCCTTGAATAACAAATTATCAGATCTGATGTGTATTGAAGACACTCTATTAATCGAATAAAATGTAATGGCAGTATGTAGATAATTGTTGATGTAACAATATAGATAATGATAGTACAACTTATCCTATATTTATTGAAGTTGGAAATTTTTATTGTGCAAGATCAAAGAATGAATTATATCGATACAAGTTGTATCATCTTAAAATGGAAGCACTTCCATGATAAGAGCATTTATCCCTCCGAGTAAGTGGTCTAGGGTCATGTTAAGTGCCTTGATCAGGTCTTTGCATGTATTTGGCTTTCTCCCCGCTTTCCACTTCTTTTATGCTTCATTCTAAGTGAAATTAGGGTTAGGATCCTGAGGATTCTCCTTAATTTCCCTCTTCCATGGCTCTATTTTCTAGGTAGGACTTAGAAATAGGTCCTATTGGCCTTCATCATAGTCATCATAGGATTTTGTGCCTATCCCTGGCATTCTATCCTATTCTGGTATCATTTCTAGGTATCCGGGCATCCCTTGGACCTCCTGTCCTGATTCTGACTGGATCTAGGCCCACAAGTTCAAATTCAAGGTTGATCCTGATTAGGTCAGGATCGAGCTCTAACGTGACTAGGTTAGTTCCAACCTTGATTTTTCCCCCCTCTTTCAAAATCTCCAAATTCCTTGATTTCTGGGTATCGGGTTTCGAGGATATTTATTTTCCCACCTCCGAGTTGGCCATTTCAGGTTTCGAAATGGTAAATCCTTTAATTGCATTTAATCTAGGTATATTTTCTAAAGGTTAGGACCTAATTGGGATTTAATTCTCCAAGGTGGCCCCTCTAGAGGATTGTACCCTCTAGAGGATTGTACCCTAGTTCACTATAAAAGGAGGCCTTCCTCTCTCATTTTCTCCATCAAGTTTTCATATCTCATCTCTCAAGCTCTCAAGTGCAAGCAAGAATTCAACCATTCAAGCAAGTCTTCAAGCATTCAAGTGTTCAAGCATCCATCCATCAAGGAGATCCATTGTTAGCCATTGAAGGATTCAATCTCTTTGGAGCCCCCTTGATGATCTATCCTTCCACATTCATCCAAGCCTCCTCATATGCAAAGATCAATTCAAGATTGGTGTTGAAGATCAAATGCCATTGATTGGAGACATTCTACATTCATTCAACATCCATTGAAGCATTCCTACTTATGGATTTGAGGATTTGAATCCTCTACAAGGACTTCAACATAAGTGAGGTGATCTGTTCCAATTACTTTGTTTATGCACACTACATTTCAATTCAATTTCAAGGTTAATTCCTAAATTGGGGTTTGACCAAGCCAAACCCCCCATACAAACAAAAACCCCCATTTTCTTACAGGTACAGGTGTGGGATTTCAGATCTGAGAGCAGATTTGGATACCCTTTTTGATGAACATCTGAGATCTGTGAACAATATTAGAATCGACCTTCAAATAAAGAATCTAGCCTTTGACCTTTTATGAGGGTCGAAGTCGATCTTATCTTATCTTGGAAAATGATTTCTGGGTTTTCTCCCTCTCAACATTTCCAGTCTAGAATAGATTGCAAATTTGCCTGAAAGTACACACAGACATCAAAATTTGGCATTTTCTATATTTTCCCTAATTTGAGGTTAGTACTTGCATTTAAATTATTTCAAATTCTAAACACTTCAATTCTACCATAAGGAAATATAGTGTTTCTCTCTCTCTTTTCTCCATAGATTGATTTGATTGTGCATTAACCTTTTGGTTGATCAAATTGGATCTCTCCTTTGGGAATTTGGATTTAGGATTGGATCTCATATTTCCCCCACACATCATACAACACACACATTTCAATAGAGGTGAAGCCATTTTACATCTATTCATTTTGGTGAACCCGACATACTTACTCTCTTTTCTTTTGTGGAATTGGATGCCTTATTGTGCTTTCCTTTTATCTTGTTAGTATTAGATTTTTCCTTTGTGTTAGATCTTGCATGCTAATTAGATTTCAAAAATACAAAAATATTCATGCTTTATGTGTTCTTAGTTTAGTTCATTTGCATTACATTGGTTTATGAGCTTTACTACCACTAGTCCTACATATAATATTTTGATTAGAAGAAGTTGTAGACTCATGGGTGCCTTTTATCCTGAATCTTCCTCTCCTTTCCTTAGGATCCTGAATGATAACTTGATTCTTCATGATTCCAATCCTACAATGGAGAAAAACTCTTCTCACTCATCTCATGATGAGGATGGCGCTTTAAGAGTTCCTCCTGAACAAGTCCAAAAACTTTCAACTGAACTTGATAAAATGGGTAATTGGCTTATTCAAGAAAACCATAATCAAGATTCTATTCAAGCTATAGAGGCTCTTAAGAAATTTCTCTATGATAGTGATCAAGATGTTAACCTCTTGTGTGGTATTACTCACCTTGTGCATTCAAATGTTAAACCTTTAGCCCAAGAAGCTCAAGATTTAGGGTTGATTCCTCCTATCACTAGTGTTGAACCTCCTTCTAATCCTTTACCTAGTATTCCTACCTATACTCCTTCTTTGGTGACTGTGATGATTCCCTCTATTCCTATGAGTGTTCCTCCTATGTCCCTTCCTACATCACAACCTTCATATCATAATGTTCCTTTTACTTATTCCAATCCGCTTCCAGTTGTAGTTTCTAGTGTTCCTCCAGTTGTGTCTTCTATTCTTGTAGCTTCTTACACTTTACCTAGTGTGTCTAATGTTACTACTCCTCCTATTTCCTCTAATGATTCAACAATCATCAGTTTGGCTTAGACTGTGTCATCCTTACAACAACAACTTGCTTCCTTAACTCAAAACAACTTTAGTATTCCTACATGTGACATGGGAAGTCCCTTGTCCCGAGACATTATTTGTACTCCTATTCCTCAGCAAGGTGAGATGCCTCATCTTGAGAATTATAATAGAAAAGGAGATCTTGTTCATCATGTTAAAACATTCCAAATCCTTTGTAGTGATTATGCTCATGACCATAGGATTTTAGCCAAACTGTTTGCTAGAACCTTCCATGACAAGCCCTTACAATGGTATTGTTCCTTGCCTCCTTATTCCGTTGATTCCTTTCCACAACTTTCTAATGCCTTTATTCAAAAATTTCAAAACAACATTGGCCCGCAAGTGTCTTTAACTAATTTAATGCATTGTAAACAAAGTTCTAAAGAGAAATTAACTGAATTTATTGGTAGATTTAAGCATTTGCATGCTTAGATTTCCTATCCTATTCCTGATATTGATATTCAACGTATGTTTATTTCAAATTTGCAAAAGGATATTAGAGATAAGATTCTACTTACTGAATTTACCTCTTTTCAACAACTTTGTGTAGCGCTTTATCATTATCAATTACAAGTGATTCAATTTGAGAGCAACACTCCAATGGATCCTTTTCTAGTTGATAAGAGTGATGTTGCTCCTAATCTAAACAAATTTCAAAAATTCAAAAACTATGTCAAGATAAACAAATAAACGAATGCAGTTGTTGATCAAGTTGTTGTTGCATCTCACAATGCCACTTTTGCATCCACTGCTTTTCGATTAAATCATACATTTACTCCTCTTTATGAATCTTTACATGCTATTATGAATAGGTTGTTAGCTGCTACTATGATTACTTTACCTCCTATTCGACCTCTTTTACCTGTTACGATTGCATCTAAATCTTTTGATCAAAATGCTTTTTGTCAATATCATCATCAGAATGGTCATGATACTGAGAGGTGTTATTCTTTAAAACATAAGATTCAAGATTTAATTGATTCTAAGGCTTTATCTATTGATAATATTGATGGTAGTGGGAACAAATTTGTCTCTCCTCCTAATCAAAACCTTCAAATTTATATGAATCATTTACCTACGCATGATACTAATACCATTGCTCAACCATCTGCTATGGAAATTGTGTATGATTCAAAGATGGATGATCTCAATCATGTTGTTAATCAAGTGAAGCATGTTGGTCAATCTGTGTCTCCACCTCAACCTCAACCTCAGATTCAACCTCAAGTTCAATCTCAACCTCGACCAAAACCTAAACCTAAGCTGAAAACTCAACCTAAACCTAAACTGAAAACTCAACCTAAATCTCGACAACAACCTAAGAATAAAAGACCTCGGGAACTTTTGATTACCTTTGATGACTCTGAAACTATTAAGGCTCCTGATGGTCCCCTTTACATTGCTGATAGGATTTCTCAAATACCTACTCGTGGTTGTCTTTTTGATCCTACATCCTTAGTCAATGTTATTACTGAAGAAAATCTTTTTATGAAAATCTTACAATGTGATTCTTATGATACATCGGATGTGTGGATTCAAACTTGTAATGGTTTTCTTTATCCATCATTTGGTTCTATTACTTTACCGATTGAACTTTGTGGAAAAATTGTGAACACTACCTTTGTTTTGATTCCTACTTCTGATCAATTTCAAGTTAAGCTAGGTTTGCATTGGTTGAATGCCATGCATGATGTTTCTTCACCTATCCATAAGTATCTTAAGTTCATTCATGATGAAGAAATAAAAATGATTAATCATAGTTTATATCAACCTTCTAGGCCTAGAGATTGTGTTGCTCTTGACTTCTTTTGGCCTTCATTACCTAATTCATGTCCTCCTCGACCTGATAATCTTTTCCGTTCATATCAAGCTTATAAACATCGTAAGATTATTGAATTAAGAATTCCTCCCATGGATCTTAATCGCAGTCTTTTACATACACCTTCTATACCTCCTTACCTATGACTTCTAGTTCTGTTAATCAAGTTCCTTCTATCGAACCTATCAAAGATCATGTGATTGTTTCTCCTATTGTCAATAATCTTATTGATCTTCCTAAAGAACCTGTGAAGGATCTTGCGATTGTTCCTCCTAGTTCTCAACCTATTTCAAAAAAAATATATATAATCGATCTGCTAATGAACATCATAAAAAGCATTGTGCTCATTCTAAAGCTCATAATTCTATTCTTCAAGGATCTTTACCTTCCTTCAATAAATCTATGCATGATGTGTTAGAAGAGATTGTTACTAATAATGATGTTCACATGCATGACTATGATGATTCTATTTGTATCTTAGATCCTATTTTGATTAATTTGGATGAGGAAGATACTCTTGATGATATTGATGATGTTAATGATGAATATGAGACTATTGACATTGACATTGATTTACCTAATATGCTTTCATCACAATTAACTCTTACACCTAGTGTCAAACATTGTGATTCTCAAGAGGATCCTTGTTTGGAACTGGCTATCATTCCTACTGTGTTGGATATATTCCCTCTTGCGAGTTACCAACCTTCCCTAAATGATATACAATGAGATGGGGAGAGTAGGTGGCATGCTTGATTGGCTTGTCCTTCGTGGTAGCTTTTTTGTGTGTTTGCATGTTGTACTATGTTTCTCTCATAATGTGTTTGCTAAATGTTGTTAGATTCTTTTATACGATCCTTGTTACTCAGTTAGTGCAAGGTGATGAAGGAATCGAAACTATTGTTCAAATTCTTCTATATGTATCTCTATTCTTCTACGCATTGTTCAAATGTTATGTTGTAATTGTGCTATTGTTCGTAAATTTTTCCTTGTGTAATCTGCTTAGATTTGAGATATAGTAGCACTAGTTCTTTTTGGTATCCATGTCATAGTCTGAAAAGATTCTCCTTCATATATCTTATGTGATCTTTCCTCCTTTGTGATCGTAGTTCTACTTTCTTTGGAGAATGATGTCAATTCATTTGCAATAATATCATATATATATTATCTTATGATCATACTAACCCCACGGTAGGTAGATCCCTTCTTTGTTCTCTTTATGTTTCTGTGATATTTCCCTTGATTTGTCTTCATCTAGGAGCATCTTGACATGGAAATATAATCAGTGGAGTTGTTTATGTTTCCATTAAAGACATTGCTCCTGTTAAATTTTCATCAATGACTTTAATGTGGGGGCATACACTCTGCTCACCTGTTGCACACACACACTTTTCGATACGCACATATTTTTTTTCAAAATACCTTTTTCTTCCTTTTTGGATTAGAAACTAATCCTTAAAGCATGGATTTATATTTTAGGATCTCTTGATCTCTCTAGTTTCAAATATACATATATTTTGATCCCTTAAGGTCAGAGGTGTCCTTAAGACTGGATCTCTTTATTATTTTTTTTGGTTTTATTCTTATGGAATAGAATATTCCAAAGGGTGAATCCTTGATGGGATGACTAGTGAGTAGCCACATTCACTAGGTGGTTCAATTCCATCTTTCCAATTGCATTGTTTCCTTCTGTGGTTCACAATGGGACATAAGTTCTCATTGGGCGAGGTAATCACACCTTCTTTCTCTCTCTAGATATGTCTCTCTTATTGTGATCTAGGAGTTGATGAAGAATTGAGTCCCTGGGGGCTTAAGGTTTCCCTTTGTCCCTAGGATTACAATAAGATTATCTTTTCATTCTGATCTCCTTTACCAAGAGTTTGCATCGAGTCCATACTCTTGCTAAATTGGGGGCTTAATGTATCATCCTAAAATGGAAGCACTTCCATGATAAGAGTGTTTATCCCTCTGAGTAAGTGGTATGGGGTCATGTTAAGCACCTTGATCAGGTCTTTGCATGTATTTGGCTTTCTCCCCACTTTCCACTTCTTTTCTGCTTCATTCTAGGTGAAATTAGGGTTAGGATCCTGAGGATTCTCCTTAATTTCCCTCTTCCATGGCTCTATTTTCTAGGTAGGACTTATAAATAGGTTCTCCTATCCTTTATCACAGCCATCATAGGATTTTGTGCCTATCCCTGGCATTTTGTCCTATTCTGGTATCATTTCTAGGTCTTCGGCCATCCCAAGGACCTCCTGTCCTGATTCTGACTGGATCTGGCCCCACATGGTCAAATTCAAGGTTGATCCTGACTAGGTCAGGATTGAGCTCAAACTTGAATAGGTTAGGATTGAGCTCAAACCTAACTAGGTCAGTCCCAACCTTGATTTTTCCCCCCTCTTTCAAAATCTCCAAATTCCTTGATTTTTGGGTATCGGGTTTCGGGGATATTTATTTGCATGCCTTCGAGTTGGCCATTTCGGGTTTTGGAATGGTAAATCCTTTAATTTCATTTAATCTAGGTATATTTTCTAAAGGTTAGGACCTAATTAGGATTTAATTCTCCAAGGTGGTCCCTCTAGAGGATTGTGCCCTAGTTCACTATAAAAGGAGGCCTTCCTCTCTCATTTTCTCCATCAAGTTTTCATATCTCATCTCTCAAGCTCTCAAGTGCAAGCAAGAATTCAACCATTCAAGCAAGTCTTCAAGAATTCAAGTGTTCAAGCATCCATCCATCAAGGAGATCCATTGTTAGCCATTGAAGGATTCAATCTCTTTGGAGCCGCCTTGATGATCCATCCTTCCACATTCATCCAAGCCTCCTCATATGAAAAGATCAATTCAAGGTTGGTGTTGAAGATCAAATTCCATTGATTGGAGACATCCTACATTAATTCTACATCCATTGAAGCATTCCTACTTGTGGATTTGAGGATTCGAATCCTCTACAAGGACTTCAACATAAGCGAGGTGATTTGTTCCAATTACTTTGTTTATGCACACTACATTTCAATTCAATTTCAAGGTTAATTCCTAAATTGGGGTTTGGCCAAGGCAAACCCCCATACAAACAAAAACCCCCATTTTCTTGCAAGTACAGGTTCAAGATTTCAGATCTGAGAGCAGATTTGGATACCCTTTTCGGTGAACTTTCGAGATCTGTAAACAAAATCAGAATCGACCTTCAAATAAAGAATCTAGCCTTTGACCTTTTATGAGGGTCGAAGTCGATCTTATCTTATCATGGAAAATGATTTTTGGGTTTTCTCCATCTCAACATTTCCAGTCTAGAGTAGATTGCAAATTTGCCTGAAAGTACACACAGACATCAAAATTTGGCATTTTCTATATTTTCCCTAATTTGAGGTTAGTACTTGCATTTAAATTATTTCAAATTCTAAACACTTCAATTCTACCATAAGGAAATATAGGGTTTCTCTCTCTCTTTTCTCCATAGATTGATTTGATTTTGCATTAACCTTTTGGTTGATCAAATTGGATCTCTCCTTTGGGAATTTGGATTTAGGAGTGGATCTCATATTTCCCCCACACATCATACAACACACACATTTCAATAGAGGTGAAGCCATTTTACATCTATTCACAAGTATATTGATCAAGTTTGTATATGGTTTTCTATTTCTGATATCTTCTTATTATGAATGTGATATGTACTAATTTGATCTATAGTATATGATTTACTATCTGACTTTAGAATTATTATTTTGTCAATTATTGAATAATTCAAGAGTGAGGGTGATCAATAGTTTATGTATATGCAAAGATGTTGTTGTTTGGTCTGATAAGACCTCACTGGTTGATATGATTGTTTGTCTGATGTGAATGCTTATAATGGAAATTTCTTAGGCATTTCTCTTGATATAATTTGTTGATAATATGTGTCATGTTCTTCTATCTTCTAGTGGATAACCTCTACTTGAATCTGTAGAACTGATTGAATAAAGATTGAAGGATAAACTGAACTAGATGTCCTTGGAATGGTTGTTGATACCCGCTTAATACCATGTAAGAGGTTCTCAACCCTTCATATGATTCTTAGTGTTAATTGAAACTCTTGTTATAAGACTTTTGTGATTGCACCTCATATCTTTAACTAATTTTTTATTAGTTAACTCTTTGCTAACTTCTTTATGGGTGGAAATATTGATGTGTGTTTCCCCCTTGATGACATACTTCCTTAGATGCGATGATGATGATTTGGTTTTCTCTTAATCTTTGATTCAATTAGGATTTCTGCTAAAATATCTTGATGGAATAATTGATGCAATATATGATCCTCCTTGATCAACAATTATTGATAATCTTGATGAATGATATGAATCACTTGGTGTTAAATGCAGCTTCATGGTCACATTGATATATGGAATTGTTGAATGTGGCCTCATGGTCACCTTGATATATGGAATTGTTGAATGCAGCCTTATGGCCATATTGATATATGGAATTTTTGTTTGGTGAGTAAATCATACTTGATCAATGTGTTCATGGATTGTGATATTCAATTTTTTAGTACCTTATAGTTGATATGTTTATTGTATGGAGGTTTCGATGTTAATATCATTATGGTTGCTTTATACTGCTCAATGAGTTTTTCACTTTATATTTGAGATGATAATGATGGTTGTGTTATACTTGCCTGATTTAATCATCACTCTTATGACAATTGGTATAGGGAGTTCCTTAATCCAATCGATTGTTGATGATCTATCTCCATGGATGGCTTATATTTTTGACAATATAATTTTCTCTTTTAATTTTCCTATGTTGTTATCTCATTAATTTTTGCCTATTGAACTTAGTCGACTTGACCTAAGTCTTGAACTTGTGAATAGACATGATTGATTACCTTGGTTCCCTAGTATGCTCTTTATGTATTAATAATTTTTCATACCACCATCAGTCCTTCGCTTAATGTCCCATGAAGATACTTATAGAAATTTGTGAAGTCTTATAAATAAGACAATTTTCCTTGATAGGATCATTGCTTCAGCTTTAATTTTTGTCCTCCATAATTCCACTGGTGTTATCAACAACAATATACATATCTAACTGTTTGACATTATCCATTGGATAACTAGCACCATATCAACATTGCCCAATGCTACATCATGAAAGTCAACATTGATCATGTAACCTCCAATGGTGATTTTCAAATTTGGCACCATTATCTAACAAAGTGTTTATGTTCCATTTTCCATCTTTATATTGAATTTCTTTTTCTACCTGGTTTGGAGCACTTTGGAGGTGGTTAATGTCAAGTGTTGGTTCCTCAAACCAGACTTTATGCTTTTAGTAGCAACAACTACATCTATAGATTTTAAGGATGGGTTAAGTCCAAGAATGAATTCTAAGATGACTGGACCAACTATAGGGACAAGACTACCCTTTGCACTTCTAGCTCTGCAAAACCAAGGAGGATGCTCCTAATCCAGTAAAACAAACTTCATTCTAACAATCATAGACTAGATTTTAATTCAATAGAGATGGTAAGAAAATACTAAATGATGACCACTCATTTATTGATTCTCCATTACCATTTGATAAGACATAACTTGTAGGTCACGATACTTTAAAGATTTTGACAGATTTATATCAAATATTAGGAATACAACAAAACTCCATCAAGCATTCATCTCTATATAATATGATCATTCCTAGCAAGTGCCTTATCCATTTGGGCAATATCTTATTGTAAAGTGAAACACATAAAATATACTAAACTTAAATGATTTATAATCTCAGAAAAAATACTACCACCTTGTGATAATTTTAATCAGAGAACTCCTAAATTCACACTACTTACTGATATCCTTATGCAAACCCCAGAGAATTAGTGTTATATCCAAAGCTTATTTAATTTGATCTTTATATCAAAGCTAAAGAATGTCAACACATACATAGAGAAATTTCATGCCATGAATTTGAAAATTCATAACTCAAAGAAATAATACACATAGGAGAGGTGTAAACCCTAGAGTTTTTATTTAATTTTCTGAATCATTTTCCATGTATACACAATGCCTTTCAATATAAAACACTTCAATATTGGAAAAAAACAAGTAATGCTTGCTCTTCTATATTAAAAACCTGACTTAATACACTTTATTGTACCCTAGACTCAGAACTTGCCAATAAAATGTTCAAGTTCCGGTCCTTCTAAAGTGATCCTAAGAATCCTTTTATAGAATACAAGGATTGCATACAAGCTCTGGATCATTTTAGAAGAGAAAAAATAATGACAACATATAAGACAAAAGTTTGACAGATACAACATAATTTTGTTATATTTTATAAAGTTTCTTATTGACTTGAGCGCCAAAATCTACAACAATTTCCAAAGCCAGTTCAACTTCTGCCTGTAATACCCCAAAATTGGCACCTATTTAATTTCATCAATTTTGGTGCATTATCTTGATTTTACATCACCAAAGTCCTAGTTCCCTAGGCAATTTTCTCTCTCCTATCTGACTTAATTTGACTTGATGTCAATTGCAAAGACCATAAATTTGCAATAATCAAACACTAAAATTAATTCCTAAGTCTCTTTGACTTTATTAGCTAAATTATCTCTATGATACATTAATTTAATTGTAAAGTCCTATGTGCTTTAAATTAAATTAAATCAAACCACCCCCTTTGGCTAATACACATAAAAAAGGAATTAATTAATTGCTTGTTATTTGAATGGACACCTTTTCTTGAATTAATAATTTGAGATATTCGAAAGGTCCTCATGTGGCATTTTCCATTCTTTTAATAAAGTAATTCATGCTTATTTGTCCCAAAAGGGATATGAAGGGCCACGATTTTTGAATCAAGAAACTCTTCCTCCTCCTCTTGGCTCTTCTATTTATTTGTGCTCTTTTTCTTCATTAGAGGGCAATTTTTGAGAGCATCCTTACTATAGCATTTTTTAGTCTCATATCTCATTATTTTCAAAGCTCTTTTATTGCATTATTTAGATTAATATCTCCTTTTTTTAGTATAATTGCATTTCATACTAGATTAATTTGCTTAAATGTTCTTAGTATTAATCTCATCTTTATTTTCAAGCTCTTAGATAAATTACACTTCATCTTAGATTAATTTCATCTTGCTCATCTTTATTGCTTCTTGGAAATCCTCCATTGTTGAATTGGTCTCCCGACTGTTGGCTCTCGTTCTGAGAGTATTCAAACACCCCATTCACATAGGAGGCAACAGGTCGCCTCACCATAGAATTTGGATTGAGTTCTTCATACTCTCTCCCGAATTCTATCAAGTGAATAATGACCATGTTGTGTTGTGCCTGATTTAGAGGTCACATTCAGTCACATACATTTTGGCACTCACCGTGGGGCAGAAAAGATCAATTTCTGGCCTCATTCTTGATTGGTTTTTCAATTTTAGTGTTGGTTTCTGGCCTTTTACAGCCATGTACAGCTTGAAAAACTTGTAATATAGTAATAGATGGATAGAATGATAAATCCTCTTTCTCATATTTTTGGTTTGGTTCATTTTTATAAAGAAATGAATAAGTTATGATCATTTTGGTGAAAGTGGGTATTTGCATATTTGAGATTCTCTGAATACAGTCAGATTGAAATGTCTGGTACGGATAAATTATGAAGAATCAGGATCTCTAATAATATTCATTGAAAAGATACATGAATTATCTTTCATTTCCTTTTTGTTTGAGTCATTTTTATGAATATTTGTGAAAGTTATGGGCATTTGAGTGAAAACTAGTTTTTAACAATCTGCATTGGAGTTGCAGGCAATGATTTGCTCTTAAAAAATGATTTATGAATGGAAAAAATAAATGGCTTACATATTTGGAAACTAGATTCATTAATAGTTACTGTGAATTTAGTTTGGTTTCATTTGAATTATTTTTGAGAAAGATATGTGATTCCCTAGGCAGGGTTTGGTGTTTTAAATCTGATTTATGACAGAAAAATTGCAGTCTGAAAAGGTTATTGGTTGAGGAACCAAATGGAATCATAAGACCTTGTAATTTTGGAAAATGGTAGTTTTTAATGTTGGATAAAAACTTCATTCTTTCCAGAAATTTTAATATTGTGATTTTATGGGTCAAATAAATTAATCTTTAAAGACTATCTTGAAGACAGCAATGTTACATATCTTACGGTTTGCCATTGATTTGTCTTGATTCTATATTTTCGGATGTGTGCTAAATGTTGGATTGCAGATCTTTGGACCTAAGGTGAGTTCTTAAAATCTCTATAACATTTAGACTTTGGGATTAAAATTGAACCTCTCATGTGTTTGGCTTGAGTGTTTACATGCTTTCATAGAACACATTTTAATTGATGCTCTTAATGGGAAATGAATGAACATAGATTTTCTTTCATACAAGTTTATGTAAGTGAATGCTTGTGTTTAAACCTTAAGTAATTCTTGGTTCCAATATCAAAAATCTCATTGAGTAATTTAGGGCATGGATTCATTCCTTGTTTACATGAAGAGTTAAATGCACCACTTTGTGGACTCACTTCACGTTTACTTGGAAAGTTAAATATTTCATGATTCAAACCCTCTTGCACTTATGAGTAGTATTGATTAGCAGTCTTAGATTACTTGTGATTGATCTAGATTGCTATCTTGGGTTATTGGACTCGCTAATCCACTGGCCCCTCGTTCCACCCCGTGGTTGCAATCTCAGTGCCACATTAAAGGGGAGGGGTCTATAGGAAAGAAGCGTTAATTGTTCCACTAGGAAACCCTTTTGTGCTTTTTGGAACTCACTTGTTTTCTAGGTTGTGGACTCATTTGTAGCTTGTGTGAGGTGTTAAGTGTTCCACCTTGTGGACTCACCTCATATTTGCTTTAAGCGTTAAGTGTTCCACCTTTAGTGCTTTTCAATACTTTTTGATAGAGAATTACTTACTTTTCTTTTTTTATAGAAGGCCTGCTTGGGGATTTCATCACCTCAAGGGATGACCTTAACTCCCATGTTCCGGTGGAGTATAAATATCGAGAGGTGAATCCAAAGACACCTCTCTTGGGAATGAGTTAGATTTCACTCTTGGCTAAGCGTCAAAGAACTTTATACCTTTGAGAAGTGAAGGAGGAGATTTGGGTTACCGTCTCCCCCCGGCTGTGTGATTTCAGATTCTTCTCATCTACGGATTTGGGTCTCACGTACCTTGCGTATATTGAGGACTCCTTTTAGAAAAGCCATGTATATCCTTGTAGACAACTTTCTAGGATGTTGTTGTGTTCTAAGTATCTGCTAAAACATTCTCAAGAACATACACAAGTAGAATCCTTAGGGAGTAGAAATACTAAGTCACTATTCTTGTTCGTGCGCAAGGTTGCTTTGTCCCTTGCCCATTGCTTGAAGACTGTTTGCTTGAACTGCTTGATTGCTATCTTAGGTGCTTGATCAATGACATAAATCTGATCTATTTTTCTATTTTCCTATCATTCACCATCAGAAACTAGTTGTCCTGAGTTAGGAATCGATCGATCTTTGCTTTGACTCATATTGTCTCTCATTAGTCTACCTTATCTCGTTGTGCTCTTGTACCTTGCATTGTGATTGTCTTATCTTGGCTGTTCTAGCCATCTCTTTTTGACAATTTGTACCAGGTTCATCTTGCATCTTGGTTGTTCTAGCCATTTATCTCCTTTTCATTATCTTAGAGACAGAGTCTAGCTTTATCCCGAATCTTTGCTCGTTACATCTTCGTCTATGACTGTCACGACTCGAAGTGGCAAGACTTATCCTATTTCGAATACTGATCAAGATAGAAGCAAACCTCGTAATCAAGGAAGAGGTCATTCCGAACCTGTCGCGCAATCTGAGTGTCGTGAGGAATCCTCACATTCTTCATCATTCCAAGAGTATTACAATCCATTGTTTCAGATACAGTCTGACTTATTATTTCAAGAATATTATAACCCATTGTTTGAAGACCAAAAAGACTCTGAAGGGTCACTTTCTAAAATTTAACCTATTGATCCTTTTGAACCTATCGAATCTTTCACGATCTCTAAGAATACTACCAACAATATGGGAGATCCATTCCACTTCCCAAGGGGAGGTAAATTCAGTGCTAGTCATAAGCAATATCCAAATGACCAAGGTCAAGGTCAGTCTCAAAATGACAAGAGTTATGATCAATCCCACAAATTTCAATATTTGGTCAACATCTGGGACCTTTGCAATTTGAAACAACGACAAGGGGAGCCTCTCCTAACATTTCTCTAGAGATGGAGACAACTATGCATGAAGTATCCGCATGAATTACCTAAGTCTGAAAAGCTCGATATCTTCTTGGACAATCTTGTCCCAGATTTTGGATACCAAGTATGATTGCAAGGTCCCCTCACTTTTATCAATATGATTAGGTGGGCTGTGAGGATAGAAGCATTTATGGTCAAGAAGGGATAATTGACTTTGAACAAAGACAACAAGAAAGGACCTTCTCCCTCAAACAAGGATAAGGATAAGATTGTCAACAAAAACATAGATGTTATGGATGATAAGGTTGTTGACAATGTGATGCCAAAACCCTCAAAGTCTGTCTTTAATCTCAGCTCTAGCATACAAATGATGAAAGCCACTGAGAAGGCTATGACAAAAACTCAACCACCTTCAAGATTTTCTAGAAACAAACCTTGGCTCTCTCAACCTGAGCGTGACTCCACTTCCTTGGAAAAACCTCTCAATGTGGTTTATAGGACTTTGGTACAAAACCATAACAGGAATTTAGATCATCGAGAATTTAAAGACTCCTTTCCTCCTCATGGGAAAAGTGAATTATCCAAGTCTAAAGGTACCAACAATGTGGTCAACTATATGTATGATACTAGCGACATTGTCACCAATGAGATTGAACTTGTTGATGTTGAGTACTATGACATGATCATTGCTCCGAGGAGCGAGGATGCTCCTAAACCAAAAACTCCCTTTATCTTGCGAGGCCCTACATCTCCCTCTTATAACTCCACACAGTCTCCAGCTTGTGCGAATGCTATCACTCGATCTTATGCGAAGATTGTTCTCAAAGATCCTGAACCTTCGACATCCAGACCAAAACTATCTATGGATAAAGCCCTCACCAAGGAAAATGTCCCCAAAGATCTCAATCTCAACCAGTTTCAATCTATGGTGGGTCATTTGACCTCGCCTCATTATTTATCATTCTCTGAGGAAGACAATCACTTGTTGAGCCACCCGCATAATCCTCTCCTGCACACTAAAGTTATGATAGGCCCCAAGAGTATCCCCCGTGTCCTCATTGATAATAGTGCTAGCCTAAATACTTGCTCTGCTAAGATGCTTACCCAAGCGACAGATAGTTTTGTTCCCGCCAATAGAGAATCCACTGAGTTCTATGATGCCAAGCTAAAAGAAATAGAAAAGACCCTGAAGATCAAAGATATTGGCATGGGGGAATATCAGATTGAGTCCATCTTGTCATTGAAAACTCTCCCTCCATCTTAACATTCCTATGAGGAACCTTCTGAAGATGGATTTGGTATTAGCTATTAGAGCTATGAGCTTGACCAACCTAGTTGCAGCTTGCACTCACATGTAGATTTAGATGATGAAGAAACACAGATTCAGCGTATGACATATGAAAGACCTTTGAATGATCAAAATTCTGATTCAGACTACCAGAAAGAGTCTTATCTACCTTCTCAAGTGCTTCAGAACATGATCTTGGTCCTCACCAGGAGGATTTTATACACTCTACTGAATAGATTTCTACTACTACAGCTACCACTGAATATGTCACTGCCTCTAATGGAACACATACTGATTAGGAGCAACTGTTGGATGCTTCCCTTATCTTGGGTATGCCTCAAGGTATGCCTATTCTAGATTGTTCCACCACTTCTGCTATTGAACAGACTCCTACTTTTGCCAACTCCAATGGCACACATACTGATTGGGAGCAACTATTGGATGCTTCCCTCCTCTTGGGTATGCCTCAAGGTATGCCTATTCCAGATTACTCTACTATTCCTACTACTGAACAAGATCCTGTTGTTGAAGAAACATTTCCTTTGACAGATGACAGTGATGAAGAAAGTCTACCTCCGACTATGTCTCTAGCTGAATGGGACTCTATATCAGATGCTACTATGAAAATACCAGTTGATGTTATGCACCTATATGCTAATCTTAACAACTCAGAAAGAGGAGAAAGTTATGATCCTCCAGATCAAGCTATTGATGATGATCCTTTCCACCCTCCTGTGGAGATCATTCCTATGGCTCCTAGGCCATCTACTCCAAGCTATACTCCTACTGCTTCAGCAAATCATGGGTATGTAAGACCCCATTCTGTTACAGCTTCATGGAATATTGGTAGATCCAAAATTGAAATGGTTCCTATTCATGCACTCTTACCACCTGAAAGGGGACCTAACTCTTGGAATAGACCATCTTGGTTAGGCTCACATAATATTCCTCCAAACTTATCTAACTCTTCTAGGATGACTCACAATCAACAACGCTCTATGGAAGATTACTTTCTTGATCTATCTGATGCATTCATGAATGATGAGGATGATACTGATATATTTTCACTTGAGCCCATCACATCAACTTCTCTTCCCTCTTCATCTCCAAGAAAAGTGGCCTGTCCACTTCCATTTCCACCTCTCCACCTGAACTAGTCATATAAGCCTCTTTCATCCACCATTCCTGAGTCTTTTGGAAGTAACTTGGATGTGCAACATAAAAATAAAAATAATGAGAATCCACTTATATCTCAAGGTCACCATGTCCCATCTAATCGACATGTGACTATGAAGAAAGGAAAGAAACAAAGGTGTTCAAAAGACCGCAAAGGTCCTCAAAAAGAAGAAGACAATCAAAAGCCAAAAAATAAAATAAAAAATGGATCTTGAAATCCATTCTATAGGCATTGTCATCAAAAGCACCTCAAAGTAAAGAAGAAAAAATTCAAAAGCTACGTGGATTCCAAAGAAAGGAAAAATCAAAGTTGTCATTTGAGCTTCCAAAATTCTCATACTTCCCTCCATTCCATCACCCTTGCCTCTCATACTTTACCCTCTTCACTCCATCTTGCCTTTTGCCAAAGTGCATATCAGTATCTCCTTATTGCTAATGGCATGACTAAGAAAAATCTAGAATGTACTCTTCCTAAGCATTTAGAGCATGCGAAATCTGACAAAGAGTTAAGGTGTGTCCATGAGGATATTTGTGGGTCTCACTTAAGTGATCTTTCCTTGACTATGGATCTCTTGACTGTTGGACACTACTGGTTGGCTCTCCTGTTACTGCTACAACATCTGGTTCTGATTCTGCAACTTCTCAGCTGGCTACTACTACAAATGACTGTGTTCTCAGAGATTCCTACTAAAGGAGAGAAACTCAAAGAGCCCATCAACGCTCTTCATTTGAAGAAGTTCTACAACTGACATTCTCAGTATGCTCATGTACATACTTATTGATCCTGAAAAAATCCTAAAAATTGATATATTGCAAAAAATCCTAAAAATTGCAAAATGTCCTAAAAAAATGATCATCTTAGTGAAAACCTGGCAAACAGGCACTTTGATGTATCTATTATCCTGGTGAAAACCTGGTAAACAGGCGCCTTGATAATACAAAAAAAATAGAAAATTTCAAAAATACAAAAAAAAAAAAGAGAAAATACAAAAAAAGAGAAAAAAGAGAAAAATACAAAAAAAATAGAAAATCTGAAAAATACAAAAAAAAATCAAAAGATCAAAAATACAAAAAAATGAAATATTCAAAAAAAATACAAAAAAAGAGAAAAAAGAGAAAAGTACAAAAAAATTGAAAAAGAAAAAAATGTGCCATTGATGAAAACCTGGTAAACAAGCATCATGGTAGCAAAAATAGAATCTCTGCCAAGATGGTGAAAACCTAGTAAACAGACACCTCTTATTTTCCTGAAGTAGCATCTTCTCTCGGTGTTTCTTGGCTCTTAGTTTCTTGCTTTAGTTTTCTTCCTTTGTTTCCTGCTTTAGTTTGCTAGCTCATGCCTTGCTTTCAGTGTCTTCAAGATTTTTCTCGACTCTTCATAGATTGGAACTGGTTCATGCTTGGGGGCACCTTCCTGGTCTAGGGGGCATTGTCCTATCACTTTCGGAAGATTCATTTGTGCATCAGTCACCAGCATTTTGTGTTGTGTCTTCTTGCTGATGCCTAGCTACTTTTGAGATCTCTCCTCGAGGATCTCTCGTGTATCAGTCGCCTGTGGTTCTCACTGTGCCTGCCTGCTGATACCTAGCTCTCGTTCAACCTCTCTTTTCAGGATTTCTCCCTTACATCAGTCGCCAGTGGTCCTCACTGTGTCTGCCTACTGATGTTTCGTTCATGTTTCATTCTCTCTTTTGAGAATCTTCCTTGTATCGGTCACCAGTGGTTCTCACTGCGTTCGCCTGCTGATACTTGGTTCGCACTTTGATATCTTCTTGAGACTTTGTCTCTCGCGATGGTCACCAGTGGTTTTCCACTATGTCTACCTGCTGTCACTATCCTATTGAGACTTCGAATGTTGTTCACTTCCAAATCGACTTCAATCCACTTGGACACAAACGTAAACTGAAACTAAAAGTCTTTGTGTGTTCCTGTGCAATGTACTGAGCTTTTCTCTTGCTTGTTTGTTTGCTTTATCATTTCCCCTCAAGTGAATCTAAGATGTCTTTCTTGACTGAGAAACGCAAAGACTAGGGGCATGATCTTTTCTTTGTTTTCTGCTTGCTGGTTTAGTTCCAATGATCTAAGAAATCTACATAAGAGGGGTGTCTGTCTGTAAGAGCCTTCATCTCATATTGGATGGACATGCGTACCTCAACTCCTTTTATATGGACACCTTGGTGAGGTTGGTTCTTCTCCTTGTTTGTTTTGAGTGACTTCTTTTGCTACATTTGGAATTGCTAACGCTCGTCCTGTTAAGTGAACGTAAGGGTCACTGCGAGCAATCTTTGGCAAAAGAAGGAACTCCTGCATGTTTGGTGTGTTTGTTGCAAGAAACATTCAAGTCATTCTAGCATCTATGCTCTAATGCTTATGTTTACTTGCTAGATTAAAAGGAATAGGTGTTCAGGTCATTCTGGCTTCTTATGCCTTAATGCTTACACCTTATTCCAACAAACCTAAGACTTATGTCATATTCATATTCTCATGTTGGGGAGAATTTTATGGCATCTTGCAATTTTCCCATGCTTAAACAAACTCAATGATGATAAATATGATGAGTCCAACAGCCGAGTCCAGAGGATTGCATTTGTTCATCCTAGGCCTGCATTTAGATTTGCATCTTTCATTCTAGGCTTGCATTTGGAGTGCTTTCTTGTTGCTCTCTTGATTGCTTTCTTCTGGATCTGCTCATCAAAGGTTCTCATCTTTTGTCCCAGTCTCATCTTGGCTACATCCTTTTTTGGGATCGAAATCAAAATCTAACATCTCTAAGTGGCTCAAAATCGCATTTTAAATATTGGACTCCTTCTGGGTCGGATGCTTGTGCAGTCAGCCTTCTGGTGTCATCTTCCTGCCAGATCCTCATCTTTGCATCATGTTCTCAAATCTTTACTTCTTTTCATCAAGTCAACCCTAGTCAAAATTTGGTCAACCATGGTCAAACTTGGTCAACAAGACCTCTGCTTTGCTTTGATTCACTTCTGCAGCTTCGCGACTCTAGTCTAATTGCTTTTTCTCTGCAATCTCTTGTTGTTTATCATCCTTCTGACATTTCATCTTTCGATTTCACTCCCGAGGGGGCAGGATGATTACATCATTTGAATCTTGTCGAATCTATTCTTGAATCAGTCTGATTTGAATCATCAGTCCTCATTGCTAAGGGCATCTTCACGCCTGACATCTTGTCATCTGGAAATCTATCTCTTAGGTATCTGAGCAATCTAACTCAGATCCTTGAGGATCATTCTTCATTCTGGAGATGGTTCTTGAAATCTTTTGGGTATTGGGGCAATCTAACCCTGATTCCTGGGAGTCAATCTTCATTCTGAAGATGACTCTCAAAATCTCTTTTAGACCATTATCTGGGCAATCTAACCTGGGTCTCAGAGGGCTAAGCTTCGTATTGGGGCAATCTAACCCTGATTTTGGAGACAGTCCTAATCTACATCTAAATCTCACTCTGGGGCATTGGGGCAATCTAATCCTGATTCTCGTCTCTCTGAAGAACTATTGTCTTCGCAATCTAACTTAGACTTTAGAAAATTCATGCTTTGATCTACTTTCATCTGTCACTTCAGACTATTCTTTGAATCAATGCGTTGCTCGCACATCAATTCAAAGAGGGGAAAATGTAATACCCCAAAATTGGCACCTATTTAATTTCATCAATTTTGGTGCATTATCTTGATTTTACATCACCAAAGTCCTAGTTCCCTAGGCAATTTTCTCTCTCCTATCTGACTTAATTTGACTTGATGTCAATTGCAAAGACCATAAATTTGCAACAATCAAACACTAAAATTAATTCCTAAGTCTCTTTGACTTTATTAGCTAAATTATCTCTATGATACATTAATTTAATTGTAAAGTCCTATGTGCTTTAAATTAAATTAAATCAAACCACCCCCTTTGGCTAATACACATAAAAAAGGAATTAATTAATTGCTTGTTATTTGAATGGACACCTTTTCTTGAATTAATAATTTGAGATATTCGAAAGGTCCTCATGTGGCATTTTCCATTCTTTTAATAAAGTAATTCATGCTTATTTGTCCCAAAAGGGATATGAAGGGTCAGGAGTTTCGAATCAAGAAACTATTCCTCCTCCTCTTGGCTCTTCTATTTATTTGTGCTCTTTTTCTTCATAAGAGGGCAATTTTTGAGAGCATCCTTACTATAGCATTTTTTAGTCTCATATCTCATTATTTTCAAAGCTCTTTTATTGCATTATTTAGATTAATATCTCCTTTTTTTAGTATAATTGCATTTCATACTAGATTAATTTGCTTAAATGTTCTTAGTATTAATCTCATCTTTATTTTCAAGCTCTTAGATAAATTACACTTCATCTTAGATTAATTTCATCTTGCTCATCTTTATTGCTTCTTGGAAATCCTCCATTGTTGAATTGGTCTCCTGGTTGTTGGCTCTCATTCTGAGAGTATTCAAACACCCCATTCACATAGGAGGCAACAGGTCACCTCACCATGGAATTTGGATTGAGTTCTTCATACTCTCTCCTGAATTCTATCAAGTGAATAATGACCATGTTGTGTTGTGCCTAATTTAGAGGTCACATTCAGTCACATACACTACCAAGTGTTTCTTTAACCATATGAGATCTTTTATGTTGTTTTCCTTGCTTCAAGGAGTTGAATTTCCACCTGTTGCAGCCTCAATAGATACCTCATCATTCTTTGCACTCTCCAAATAATATGTAGATTCCCAAGATGTGTAGACCTCTTCATCAGGCCAATGGAAAACTACCACCTCATCTCTCTTCTGTACCAAAGTATCCCAATCAAATTTTACCTGATGGACCTCCTTGTTTAGGGATTCAAAATGTACTCTAGCATCTTGTAATATTTCAACTATCTGGACAAATAGAATATTGCTATCTACACTCAAGATTTTGTTCACCCTAGTTGACAATTCCTCATCTAGTTTCCCCAACCATATTCCTTTGTCTTTTATAGTACCATTCCTTTTGAAAAGGCCAGGAAACATTTGATAACAGTCTTGGTAATATCTTTCCCTTAGAACTGATGCCTTTCTCTTTATGTTCTCCCTTTTTATTGCAAACTCAAGTAAGGTTTTAACAAATTTATAGGTACCTTTCAATTGTTCATCCATAATCTGTTGAGTTTTAATCAAAGAACAAAATAATTTCAACTTATATCTCCTGGAAACCCACCTATCCAAAATTGGGTGCATAGTGGCCACTTCTTCCTTATAAGAATTCTAAATTTTAATAATTAATTCCTCTCCAACCTTATTAATCTCTTTTGACTCAACACCCTCAGCAAACTACAAAATTGTGTCTCTTATTTTGTCTTCATATTTCATGGAAACTTCCTATTGTCCTTTCTCAAACAGTTGTCTCTCATTCCTCAATTTCTTTGCCTTCTCTAAGAAAGCCCATCTTTTATTCTCCAATATTTCTATCTATGTTATATCATCATCCTCAATAGATGGAGGAAGAGGAGAGAGGGGGAATTCAATTATAGGACTGGATGAAGGGGGAATAGCAAGGGAGGAAGCAATTTTTAGTTGTTCTGATACCTTGATTGGGCCCTTCTCTCCTAACCTCTTTCTTAAGTCTACTATCAACTTATCCTTCTCACTCATCTCCTTTTTCATCTCTCCATAAGCCTTCAACATTGTCTCCAGCTTTAATGTGAGCTCTTCTTTCTCCCCGGCTTCCCTCTATGCCACCTTCATACTAAGTTTGGCTATCTCCAAGGCCATTCCTAATGCTTCAACAATTGAGGTCTCACTGACCCTTTGTACCAACAAGCTTCCTGAAAGATCACCCCTAAAAATTTATTTCCCTTTATTAGCCTCATTTTTCTTGAGGGACCACATTACCAAGGCTTGATGGTCATCACTTAAAGTGACTCCTTTGATTTCATGTTCTTCCTCCTCTCTGGTCTTGTGGTCCGATGTGATCTATTTTCTAACAGCATCAAGAACCACTCCATCAGCAATGTCCCACTCAGGGAGAATGAGCACACTTGCATTCTTTACTAGTTCCCTCCCTTGTTCTGGAGTAATTGTCTCAAACCTCTCTGTCATTTATTTCCTTACCTTATCTTCTATGATCTTGAGGTCCTTTTGTGGGTCTTCCTCCTATCCTTTTTGACAGGTTTCCTTGAATTGATTTAGATGCAACTTCCACAAGAATTAAATGAAGGACCTAGCCTTAACAAAGGCATCATTTGCAAGGAATGCATCACATGTCTACTCGGTGATAGGATCTAGTTCTTTTCTAGCCATTTCCCCTAATGTTAGGTTTGATTTAGGTTCCTTGGGTGGCTTTGGCACTCCCTCATTTATCTCCTCATAAGTCATGAAAATTTGACCTAAACTACCCAATTGTTGTAATTACTCTGCTACATCTTGATGATCTACAAGATTTAGAGGTGATTGGGTAGGAGAATATTCTTCCTCAACTTGTGTAGGCCTTTCTTTCATTTTTTCCTTTTTGGTGGAGGTGGAGAATCAGAATCAATCTCAATTGGTTGATTCTATGGTGATCTAGGAGATTCCTCTATTTTGTCTTGCATCTCAACTTGCCTAGAAGTGGAAGGGATATCCTCTGCCCTTCTAGTTTCTTTTTTTTTTTTTGGTCCTGGTATGATCACACTATAGCCAGCCTTCCTCTATACCATATATCTTCCTGAGGGCACCCTTTTAGCAAATGTAGGCTTACTTAACATAAATCTAGCCCTCTCTGGCTCAGTTTGCATCACATTTTCCTTCTTCTCATTTAGGGTCTAGATGATACCCTCAAAATGGCTCATAAGAGCTTCTATTTTCTTCTCAAAAGGGATAAAATCTTTTAAGGAATCATAATCCCTGACAAAATGTTGAACAAAATCTAGTGTCTTTTTATACACTAGCCATTTCTCCTTCTTGATTTCATGTTCTTGTAAATCAAAGACAATTCTGATAATATCCTTAGGAAAATTGAAAACATGGTCCATAGAGGCACATCATGTCCTCTTCTTAAATATATCATTGTAGAAACCCTCAAGGTCAACTTATCTCTCAAGGCAACCACCTATCCAAAATTGGGTCCACAGTGGCCACTTCTTCCTTAAAAGAATTCTAAATTTTTACTAATTCCTCTCCAACCTTATAAATCTCATTTGGCTCAACACCCTTAGAAAAATAAAAAATTGTGTCTCTTATTTTGTCTTCATATTTCATGGACACTTCTAGTTGTCCTTGCTCAAATAGTTTTCTCTCATTCCTCAATTTCTTTGCCTTCTCTAAGAAAGCCCATCTTTCATTCTCCAATATTTCTCTCTATTTTATATCATCATCCTCAATAGATGGAGGAAGAGGGGAGAGGGGGAATTCAACTATTGGATTGGATGAAGGGGGAATAGTAGGGGAGGAAGCAATTTGTAGTTGTTCTGATACTTGGATTGGGCCCTACTCTCCTAACCTATTTCTTAAGTCTTCTATCAACTTATCCTTCTCATTGATCTCTTTTTTCATCTCTCCATAAGCCTTCAACACTGTCTCCAACTTTAATGTGAGCTCTTATTTCTCCCTTGCTTCCCTATCTACCACCTTCATACATCTGAGTTTGGTTGTCTCCAAGGCCATGCCTGATGCTTCAATAATTGAGGTCTCACTGACCCTTTGTACCAACAAGTTGCCTAAAAGATCACCCCTCACAATTTGTTTCCCTTTATTAGCCTCATTTTTCTTGAGGGACCACATGACCAAGGCTTTATTGTCATCACTAAAAGTGAATCCTTTGATTTCCTATTCTGCCTCCTCTCTAGTCTTGTGGGCTGGTGTGATCTATTTTCTAACAGCATCAAGAACCACTACATCAACAATGTCCCACTCAGGGAGAATGAGCACCCCTTCATTCTTCACTAGTTCCCTCCCTTATTATGAAGTAATTGTCTCAAACCTCTATGTCATTTCTTTCCTTACCTCATCTTCTATGATCTTGAGGTCCTTTTGTGGGTCTTGCTCCTATCTATTTTCATAGGTTTCCTTGAATTGATTTAGATGTAACTTCCACAAGAATTGCATGAAGGCCCTGGCCTTAACAAAGGCAACATCTTCAAGGAACTCATCACATGCATGCTTGGTGATAGGATCTAGTTCTTTTCTAGCCATTTCCCCTACTATTAGTTCTTATTCAGGTTCCTTGGGTGGCTCTGGTACTTCCTCATTTATCTCCTCATAAGTCATGCAAATTTGACCTAAACTACCCAATTATTGTAATTTCTCTACTAACTCTTGATGATCTACAAGATTTAGAGGTGATTGGGTAGGAGAATATTCTTCCTCAACTTGTGTAGGCCTTTCTTCCATTTTTTGCCTTTTTGGTTGAGGAGGAGAATCAGAATCAATCTCAATTGGTTGATTCTGTGGTGATCTACGAGATTCCTCTATTTTTTCTTGCATCTCAACTTCCCTAGAAGTGGAAGGGATATCCTCTACCTTTCTAGTTTCTTCTTTTTTTCTTGGTCCTAGTATGACCACACTGTACTGGAGCTATGATTTCATGTTTTTGTCATGGGCTTCCCTTCTTGATTCATCCAATTGTATCAGATCTTCCAATATAATTTTCATTTCATTATGCAGATCATCATCATATAATTGGATGAATTTATACATTTGTAGTAAATTATTATGTGGTAACCTGGCATGGATACCATATACTAAATCAAAAGGAGCACATCCAATGGCCTTTTTCACTGTCACTCTATCAGCCCACAAAGCTAGCTACAAATTTGAATCCTATGCCTTCTTGTTCCTATCAAGGACTCTTTTCAAAATCTTTATCAAACTCTTATAACTTGATTCAGCTTGACCATTACCTTGAGGGTGATAAGGATTTGAATATGAAAGTTGAATCCCATATTGTTGACAAAAGCTATTAAATTATTCAAACCTAAAACACATAGCGGTGTCCACTATTATAACGTCGGGACATCCAAATCTTGCTAGCATATTCTGCATCATGAAATCAATGACCACCTTTCTAGTGGCTCTTTTAGTGGGAATTATTTCCACCCACTTAGTGAAGTATTTTGTGGCAACCAAGATCCATGAATGACCCTCGCTTGATTTGTTTGGGATTTATCCAATAAAATCCATGCCCCACTTATGAATAGGGGCTACAAGTCACAGGGCTTAAGGCAAAATTGCCACTGAACTTTAATTTTCTTGCAAACCTTTGGCAATCATCATATTTTTTGACAAACAAGTGTGCATCCTTGAAGATAGTGGGCCACCAAAAACTAGACCTTAATATCTCATGTGTAGTATTCTTAGCCATGTAATGGCCACCACACACACCTTCATGCATTGCTTGCAATAATTTTTCAACCTTATGATGGTCAACACATTTTAGAAAGACACTTCATTACTCCTCCACCATAATTATCCTTTAGTAATCACATACCTTACAACATGCAATTTCACAATCCTTCTTTTATGGTCATCCATGTTAGGGGGAAGAACCATCTTCTACAAGTATCCAACAATATCTTCATACCAGTCACAACAATCTAAATCACAAATATATGGCATCTTCTCTTCTTCAAGAACATTGATATGGTTAGTATCTAAAATACTTTGAGCCATGATTTTAGGTAACCCTAGCCCTCTAACCAACTTTGTGATTTGGATGTCAATATTGAATTCTTGGATCCTATTTATCCACCTACATCTTCTTCTTGAAACTTCTTGTTGCACCAAAATATCATGTATAGCAGCACTAGGCACATATGCAACTATAATTTCTCCAACTGGATGACATCTAAAAGTTTTGATAGCCTTGACCAATGCATAAGCCTATTTCTCATTTATGTCATATTTTAACTTAGTTTCTTGCAAAGATTTACTGAAAAAAGATATAGCTTGTTCAAAACCCTCTAACTTCTTTTGTAACAATACTGCGGCAATGGTATGATAAGAAGCAAAGGAAAATATCTGAAGGGGCTTATTGTAATTTGGTGTCCTCAATACAGGAGAATTTTTAATTTATTTCTTTATTTCATAGAAAGCCTTCTTAGCTTCTTCATTCCATTCAACCTTTGCACCTCTCTTCAACATTTTGGAAATGGGGACACTGGTTTCAACAACATTTGTGATAAAACTTCTGACAAAGTTGATCTGACCAAAGAAGGATTGAATCCCTTTAACATTTCTTGGCAGTGGTACTTTATCAATTGCAGTCACCCTTTTGAGGTCAATTCTAACTCCATCTTTGGACACAATATGACCCAAGAGCTTACCCTCTGTTACCCCAAAAGCATACTTCTTTGGTTTAAGAGAGACTCCATATTCTAAAGATTTTACAAAAATCTTTTCAAGATGGCCACAGTGATGATCTTCCTTTTCTGAATAAGTTGTGAGATCATCTTGGTATACCACAAGAAACTTTTTTATGAAATCTACAAATACTACATCCATGGCTCTTTGAAAAGTAGTCCCAGCATTAGTCAAACCAAAAGGCATCCTAACATATACATATGTGTCCCATGGAGTAGTGAATCTAGTCTTGAATTGTTTAGTATCCTTGACAACCACTTGTTTATAGCCTGAGAACTCATCCATCATTGACATCAGTTCTAATCTAGTAACTCTTTGTAGCATGGCTTTCATGTTTGGTAACCCATAATTATCTTTTAATGAATTTACATTCAGATTCCTAAAGTCTACATAGAGCTTGATGTCTCCATTTTTCTTCCTTGTTGGGACTAAGTTAGAAACCCATGTTGAATGCCTAATAGGTTGAATGATTCCTGCATCACTCATTTTCTTCAATTCTTCCTGCATTTTTGGTGCCAGAGTAGGGTTTATAGGCCTTAACTTCTTTCTGAAAGGTTTAGTGTCCTCCTTCAAAGGGATTTCATGTTGAAATAAATTTTCCCTATAGGCCTTTAAGTCATCATAAGACCAAGCAAAAATATGCCTATATTTTCTAAGAAGATTAATCAAGGATCTTCTTATTTCAGGAGTCAAATTTCCCCCAATATATGCATTTTTGGGGGCTCCAACTATTCCTAAGTTTATTTCCTCCAAACCTTCAGGCTTACTCAAATATTTTGCTAAAATAGAACTATCATTATTATCGAAGGCTCTTTCAAGCACAACCAGACCCTTTGGGACTTTATTTGACTTTAGTTGCAAGACCTTCTTGCCAAGGAGAGTGTCCTTATTTCCTAAGGTCTCCACATACCTACCAAAATTCATTTTCTTATCTTCAAAACTAGCCTCACAATGTAAAAATCTTAAGATGTCTAGATCATCTTCAAAAACTTGTCAATTTTCAATGTTGTGTGGTATAGAAGGTCTGGATTGAACCTCAATTTTGGATATCCCAAAAAATGTAATGTCCTCTGGCCTTAAATCAATATTGTCCAATAAATCAGTCATTCTATTATGGCCCCTTCCCATCCAATCAATACCAAAAGCATCAAAGTGTTCTATCTCATCCCAAACAACATTTTTGTATTGCTTCAATCTTTTATTTTTTGATGCATATTTGGATCTTACCTAAGATACAACAAATTCTAAATCTCCAATTACTCTGAGGCTTTTGATCTTATGTTTTGATGCTAATCTCAATACTATTAACAAAGCCTTAGACTCTTTAGTATTGTTTTTACAAGTAAATAGCAATGTGAAAGAAAACTTAAAATTTCTTTTAGTAGGGGAAATTAACAATACTCCTACACCAAATCCTTCCCTAGAACTTGCACCATCAAAATGCATGTTCCATAGACCATCCTAGTTTATAAAATTATTTTTATCTTCAAATAAAAGTAAAGGCTCATTTCCCTTGATCCCTCTATCTTGCACTTGGAAGGAATTTACATCAGTATCCAAAAAACAAGTCATATTTGCATCTTTAGTTTCCTCCTCAATCATATGGGGAGTTCTAACTTCCCTGGATACTCTAAAATTTTCACCAGCAATATTGAATGTTTCAAAGGATAAATCACATTGAATACTTCCTCCCATTATTGCACTCCACTTTCTTGATAGCAACATTCCATATTGGGGAGGTATGTCAACTAAGAAACTCATGGTCAGTTGTCTACCCGGATAAGCTATAAGCTTCTAGGGAAAGGCCTTAATTGTTCCAATGACTGGTACCTCTCTAGAATCCATAGCTTGGCATCTCCCATGATGAGTTTCAACCTGTAATCCCATTGATCTCATGATCTCAATAGGAATAACTGTATTAGATGCTCCTGAATCAATCATGAAATTTTTTAGCATCTTTCTATTGATAATCAAGGTTAAAAAGAAAGGGTCAATGGCTCCCAAAGAAGTATTTGCAACATTTGTATCTAGATAAATCTAGGGTATCTCTAAAACAATTTCTTCCATGTCTTTCCCCTTATTTGGAGATTTATCTTTTGTCTCAGTATTTACTATTTTTTGGAGACTTGTAGCAAGAACACCATTTATCCATGTAAGGGCATTTTCTTTGTGCTCACCTATCCTCATCATTTCCATTAATGGAACTTTAACTATTATCTGAGACAATAATTGGTTCATATCAATAGGTGTATATCTCACATCATACAAATCTTGCATACTTTGAAACATATCTCTATTCTCATCCTGTGTTGCAAAACCCAGCTTGTCTTCCCTTTGTTGTTTATTCTCAACTTGGGGAATAGGGATACTTGTAACTGGTGTCTTTACTTTAATTTTATAAATATTCTTCAAACCATTTGGCTTTTTAGTCCCTTTCATTTTTAATTTCTTGACATCATCATCAACTTTATTTTTAACTTGTGCTTGCTTTGTGTCTTCAAGATTTTTCCTAATAAATACACCTGTTGATTTGCCATCTGTATTACCAATAGTCTGATTTCTCAAAACATAGTTACTTCTGGCCTGAGAAACCATGTTAGTAGTAATTTGAGCTATTTCTTCATCAGAAGGCCTTCTCAATATAACAAGTTTCTCACTCTTTCCTGTATTGTTATTAATGTTCTCAGTTTCCTCCTCTTCTTCATCAGAGAAAACTTGTTGATGGTAAAATTCTCTTCTACTCTGGGAATTATTTACATCCTGGTTCTCATCTTCCTCTTCAGAATTGATTTCATCATGCAAATTTGAGGAAGTCATAGCACAACCTCGGTCATCATAAGATTCATCTTCATCATCCCTTTGTTCCTCATTTTTAGGCACACTTTGAGAGACTGCACAATAGTTAGGATCATGTGGGGATTGGTAGGCTTCACACCATAGAACATCATCAGTCATGTTGACTGGATGCTTTTGTAGGGGATCAGGGGTTTTATCATTAGGTGTATCCTTTCTCTTTGGGATAGTAGGCTTCCCATCCTTCCATTGGGTATGGTAAGGAAAATTGTACAACCTAGGTTGCCTATTGAAATTGTTAAAAGGAGGTTTATCATTTCTTTGAACCTTGTTCCTATTTTCACTAGGCTTTAAATCCTTTAAAGCATTCAAGATTTGTTTTAAGTTATCATCCTCTCTAGGTTTTATATTGGCAGGTTTATCTAATTCCTTTTTTCCAAACCTAGGAGGTTTAGGATCTTCTCTTCTACCTAGCTTGCATGATACCCTTATATTGCTTTCAATATTTATAGAAAATATATGAGCCTCGCTGATGGTTCTAGGATTTTTGTCTCCGAGGAGATATCCAATTTTTGCATCAAAAGCATTTAAATATGTTTCCAAGCACACCTTTTCATCTAATCTCATAACTTGGAAAATCTTATGCATTTCCTTTTGAAACCTGACATTGAATTCAAGGACCTCTTCATTTTGGTTTTTCTTAATGTTTTTGAACTCATTCAACATAAAACCTTCATTTGTCTTATCACCATATTGGTCCTTGAAACAATTTATAAAATCATCCCAAGAACCAATACAGTCATAGGGAAGCCCTCTAAACCAGTCTCTTGCATATTCAGTTAGTGATTGGACAAACAACTTCATAATCACATCTTCATGTTCTATTTCATAATCATCTATCATTTCAATAAATTTCCTTAGATGCTCTTCACATGTAACAACATTATCACTAGTGAATTTTGATAGCTTTTCTCTAATCTCTTTAGGAATCAAATTAGGATAACCAGGAATATCATTAAAAAGAATTTTTCTGTACCTTTCCACAAGAATCGGTCTCCTTTGCAATGACACATTATTTTGAGAAGTAGAAGCTTTATTATTTGATGTGTTAGCAGTGTTTGTAGCTGTCGATGGTATGACAATGGCAGCCTAGCTAGCAGAATTTCCAGAATTAGCACTAGGTATCAAAGTTGGACTAATTAGAAGGACCTGAAGACTACCTAAGAAAATCAATTTTCTTTTTCATCTCTAGAGTGGTAGCCTCAAGTCTGTCTTCTCTAATTCTTTAGCTAGAATCTCCTTTTCTCTCTTAGCCCTTTCCAAATCATTATCCAATTTGGACAATTGATCTAAGGGAATCTTATCACTAATAGGTTCATTTATTAAGATCCATGTTGAAATATGTTTACCCTTATCCATGTTGAAATATGTTTAACTTTGATAATAGGATGGATAACAGGTTGTTCAACAATTTTCTTGGGTGTTGTAATAGCATTTATAGCTTCCAGGGTTAACAATTGCCTTCTCAACTAGTCTGATCTAATTTGGGCTTGTCTTAATTCAACCTCCTTTTCTTTTTCTCTTTCCTTCCTAGTGGCAATCTATTCTTGGATCCTTTTTTCTAAATTAAATACTTCTTCAAAAATGTCCTCAGAATCTGGGAGAGTAGTTTCAGATTCTGAGGTTTCAACAAGAAACCTTTTTTGTTCACCTCTTGCATTATGAGGGCTTTCAGAAGTAGAAGTCCCTTGGGTTGGAGGATCATTTCTTCCTTCTAGGCCCCTACTTTTACTCCTTGAACTTTTATCTCCCCCTTGAGGTTCTTTATTTGGAATCATTCCTTTCTTATGATGTATTCCATCCTCTCCCTTAGAATGAGGAGAATAATCATCATCATATGCATTCCCTTCTTGGCTAGGATGGGTTAGGTCATTCACATTTGTGTTTTTCTTTTGTCTCCAAGCCTAAGACACATCTTTATCATTATGATCTCTTCTAGGCTGATGAGCCCTAGAAGTACTTGGAAGTTCACCTTCTAATCTATTTTCTGGATGATCTCTCCTCCAAGCCCTGGTATTTCTTTGACTCATATCTAGAAAGTGTATGGAATAATTTTTATTTTTGTCTTTACTCAGCACACCTGCAGAGATTCTCAGAGTCGCCACCCAATACAAGTTGGGAATTATTACACTAACTTAATAGATCAAAGTACTAATATTCAAGGAAAATTTCAAAGAATGACTAAGAAAAGATAAGCAAATCTTGATAAATTTTATTGATAATGCATAATCATAGGATTGCAAATATCTCTCTGTTCTTCAATGGTGACTAACTAGTTCTGACAAATAAGAAGGCCAGAAGTCTAGCTCAACTTGTACCTACATTATTTGACATAAATTTATAACACCAAAGATCTTCAATTCAGATTTTACATAACTGTATCATCTCTATTCCCTAGTAGAGTCACCATTTTATTGGTTCCTCAAACCAAAATTTATCCTTTTAGTAGCAACCAATAAATATATAGTTTTTAAGGAGGGGTTAAGTCCAAGAATGGATTCTAAGATGACTGGACCAACTATAGGGACAATACTGCCCTCTGCACTTCTGGCTCTGCAAAACTAAGGAGGGTGCTCCTAATCCATTAAAACAAACTTCATTATAACAATCATAGACTGGATTTCAATACAATAGATAGATGGTAAGAAAATACTAAATGATAACCACTCATTTATTGATTCTCCATTACCATTTGATAAGACATAACTTGTAGGTCATTATACTTCAAAGATTTTGATAGATTTATATCAAATATTAGGAATACAACAAAACTCCATCAAGCAGTCATCTATATAGAATAGGCTCATTCCTGGCTAGTGCCTTATCCATTTGGAAAATATCTTACTGCAAAGTGAAACACAGGAAATATACTGAACTTTAATGATTTATAATCTAAAAAAAAATACCACCACCTTGTGATAATTTTAATCCGAGAACTCCTACATTCACACTGCTTACTGATATCATTATGCAAACCCCGGAGAATTAGTGTTATATCCAAAGCTTATTTAATTTGATCTTTAGATCAAAGCTAAAGAATGTAAACACATACACAGAAAAATTCCATGCAATGAATCTAAAAATTCATAACTCAAAGAAATAAACACATAGGAGAGATGTAAACCTTGGATTTTTTATTTAATTTTCTGAATCATTTTCCATGTATACACAATGCCTTTCAATATAAGCCACTTCAATATTGGAAAAAAACCAGTAATACTTGCTCTTATATATTAAAAACCCGACATAATACAATCTAATATACCCTAGACTCAGAACTTGCCAATAAAATGTTCAAGTTCTAATCCTTCTAAAGTGATCATGGGAATCCTTTTATATAATACAAGGATTGCATACAAGCTTACGATCATTTTAGAAGAGACAAAATAATGACAACATATAAGACAAAATTTTGACAGATACAACATATTTATGTTATATTTTACAAAGTTTCTTATTGAATTGAGCACCAAAATTTGTAACAATTTCCAAAGTCAGTTCAACTTTTGCCAAGTATTTCTTTAACCATATGAGATCTTTTATGTTGTTTTCCTTGCTTCAAGGAGTTGAAGAAGTTCCACCTGTTGCAGCCTCAATAGATACCTCCTCATTCTTTGCACTCTCCAAAGAGTATGTAGATTCCCAAGATCTGTAGAACTCTACATCAGGCTAATGGAAAGCTACCACCTCATCTCTCTTCTGTACCAAAGTATCCCAATCAAATTTTACCTAATGGACCTCCTTGTTTAGGGATTCAAAATGTACTCTAGAATCTTGTAATATTTCAATTGTCTAGACAAATAGAATATTGCTATTTGAACTCAAGATGTTGTTCACCCTAGTTGACAATTCCTCGTCTAGTTTCCCCAACCATGTTCCTTTGTCTTTTATAGTACCATTCCTTTTGAAAAGGTCGAGAAACATTTGATAACAGTCTTGGTAATATCTTTCCCTTCAAAATGATGCCTTTCTCTTTATGTTCTCCCTTGGCTCAACACCCTCAGCAAACTACAAAATTATGTCTCTTATTTTGTCTTCATATTTCATGGACACTTCCAATTGTCCTTGCTCAAACATTTGTCTCTCATTCCTCAATTTCTTTTCCTTCTCCAAGAAAGCCCATCTTTCATTCTCCAATATTTCTCTCTGTGTTATATCATCATCCTCAATAGATGGAGGAAGAGGGGAGAGGGGGAATTCAATTATAGGACTAGATGAAGGGGGAATAGCAGGGGAGGAAAAAATTTGTAGTTGTTCTGATACCTTGATTGGGTGCTTCTCTCCTAACCTCTTTCTTAAGTCTGCTATCAACTTATCCTTCTCACTGATCTCCTTTTTCATCTCTCCATAAGCCTTCAACACTATACCTGGCTTTAATGTGAGCTCTTCTTTCTCCTTGGCTTCCCTCTCTGCCAACTTCATATTGAGTTTGTCTATCTCCAAGGCCATGCCTAATGCTTCAACAATTGAGGTCTCACTGACCCTTTGTACTAACAAGCTTCTTGATGTAGGAGCACCTCGGGCTTTGAGCAATCTTGTGTCAACCAAAAACATTTCATGTTTTATGTTGTTTGAATTATAATCATTGCATTTATTGGTTTCATGTTGTGCAAAGATTACATGAATTAGAGGACCTATTTTGGAACCTTCTCCTATGATCGCATAAGGATTGGATGGATCATTTCAAAGTTAGAGTTTCTTTCCTTGTTGTTGGAGCCATATTTTCCTACTTTCTGGGTGCTGATTGCACATCATGTAGCCATTTATCCTTAATGAATCAGCCTTTTCTCTCTAAAGGCCTTTACGAGGACCTAAACTACTATCTTTTACCAAGACCGCAAGTCCTAATTCATTATGAGTTAAAATTTATGACCATTTTTCTTGGGTATCAATTTTCAACCTGTTTCACGTGAAACATGGAGTTTTTCATCTTGCACAATTCCGTATGATGGAATTGGATCTTGCTAAGTTAGGGACATGTTCTTGGAACATGTGTGGACCTAAATCTAAAGGTTTATCATGTTTTTTTATTTCTTTCTTTAGTTTGGGTTTACTCTTCTAGGTTGGACCTATAATGTAATTAAATGCCTAACTGGTCAACTTGTGGATTTGCTGGCTATATATTGAGAGCTTAGGTTGATGTAGAAGGTAGCGAAGAGGTAGCTAAGATTGGTATTAATAGGAGAGTAGAATAATATTTGGATCCTATGAGATCTTGAAGATCAGATTGTTATCTGATAGTTGTAATAGTAGAGCTAGTGGTTTGCATGCTTGGAGACAAGGAGATTGCTTGGAGGCTTGCAAGCTCAAGTTCAGATCTTCCTTAGGGTTACCATCAGTTGCTAATTTTTTTTAGAGATAGAATAGCTAGAGGGATAGAAAAAATACTTTGATTGTATTTTTCCCTAACCCAGAAGGCCTTACAACCGGGCATGTTAATGAAAATTTAGTTGAAAAAATTGTCTTGTTGTGTTATTCCATTGTGTTGATTATTGGTTGCAAGGTCAAACTGTCCTTAATTGGATCCTCCTTACTTGACTGCGTCAATTGGTATCTGAACTTTAATATCTTGAGTGTGTAAACTACTTGAGGTTGTTTGCACCAGGACCTTGTTGGTGATTTGTTTCCTTGGGTTTTCAAAGATCCTGAAGGATGTCTTCAAGAGGATTGGACCTTGGGGTGATTTCTACTTTTTGTGATGTGGTGGAAGCAAATATTTCTAAGTGATTTTCTTGGTGGGAAGAAGATTTTTTGAACCAAGTTGATAACCTTGTGAAGGAAAGTGTTGTTGATCTTTGTAGATCTTACCAGAGTTGGAACATGTCAATTCAAAAGAAAGTTGTCTGGCCTATTAGAAGACTGGTCTGAGAGAGAAGACATCTTGAAAAGGTTTCTTGTGATAGTATAGAGGTTGTAGAGGTATGTGATATTGGTTTTTGTGATCAGTTGGTGGACTCGGGCATGAAACCTGTAGAGCAACTTGTGACTGTTGCTGAGATACCTATGTTTATCGATACTGTGGTTGACCTTGTTGAGGCTGGTTAGAAGATTTTTTTTCATGTTCAATCGGTGGTGTCTAACATGGATATTGTAGAGCATCTGGTTGGGTGTGATTAGGTTGTTGTTGGTGAAGAGTTATCTGTCACTGAACACCTTTGTGATGATGGTGTTATCGACTTGCTTTTGTTCATTATTTAGGTGCTGATATTGTTTGTTGGTTGTGGACTTGAGTTGATGGTTGACAGTAATGAGTCTTCTAATGAGTTGCAGAGATGGGATGATGACTTGATACTTGATGATGAATTGAAGGGTCAGTTTTTTCTTGTTCTTTTTATTGAACATGTTGATTGGTAGGTTGTAGATCAGTTGAGGAGGGATTGGTTAATGGACTTATTCATTTTCCTAGTTTCATGGATTGGCAAACCTTGTGTGAAGATGAAGTGGAAAAGTGTGAAAAGTGAAGACTTGGAGGACATGTATGTGAAGAACCAGTTTGGGGTTTATGTGTTGAATCCTGGAAGATTTTCTTCTAGCCATTGAGAACATCTTGTCAAACCTGGGGTGTCTGATGCAGGAGCATCTCGAGCTTTGAGCAATCTTGCATCAACCAAAAAAATTTCCTATTTTATGTTGTTTGAATTATAATAATTACATTTATTGGTGTCATGTTGTGTGAAGCTTACATGAAGTTTAGGACCTATTTTGGAACCATCTCCTATGATCTCATAAGGATTGGATGGATCATTTCAAAGTTAGAGTTGTTTTCCTTGTCGTCGGAGCTATATTTTCCTGCTTTCTGGGTGTTGATTGTGCATCGTGCAGCCATTGATTCTTAATTAATCAGCCTTTTCACTCTTAGGTCCTTTAAGATGACCTAAATTAATATCTTTTCCCAATACGAAAAGTCCTAATTCATTATGAGTTAAAAGTTATGACCATTTTTCTTGGGTATCAATTTTCAGCCTATTTCACGCAAAACATGGAGTTTTTCATCTTGCACGGTTCCGTATGATGGAATTGGATCTTGCTAAGTTAGGGACATGTTCTTGGAACATGTGTGGACCTAAATCTAAAGGTGCATCATGTTTTTTTGTTTCTTTCTTTAGTTTGGGTTTACTCTTCTAGGTTGGACCTATAATGTAATTAAATGCTTGACTGGCCAACTTGTGGCTTTGTTGGCTATATATTGAAAGCTTAGGTTGATGTAGAAGGTAGCGAAGAGGTAGCTGGGATTGGTAGTAACATGAAATTAGAATCATATTTGGATCCTATGAGATCTTGAAGATCATATTGTTATCTGATAGTTTTAATAGCAGAGCTAGTGGTTTGCATGCTTGGAGACAAGGAGATTACTTGGAGGCTTGCGAGCTCAAGTTCAGATCTGCCTTAGGGTTTCCATCAGTTGTTGATTTTTTTCAAAGATGGACTAGCTAGAGGGATAGAAAAAATACTTTGATTGTATTTGGCCCTAACCTGGAAGACCTTACAGTCCGGCATGTTAATGAAAATTTAGTTGAAGACATTTTCTTGTTGTGTTATTCCATTGTGTTGATAATTGGCTGCAAGGTTGGACTGTCCTTAATTGGATCCTCCTTACTTGACTACGTCACTTCCTAAAAGATCACCCCTAATAATTTGTTTCCCTTTATTAGCCTCATTTTTCTTGAGGGACCACATGACCAAGGCTTGATGATCATCACTAAAAGTGAATCCTTTGATTGCATGTTCTACCTCCTCTTTGGTCTTGTGGGCTGATGTGATCTATTTTCTAATAGCATCAAGAACCACTCCATCAGCAATGTCCCACTCAGGGAGAATGAGCACCCCTGCATTCTTCACTAGTTCCCTCCCTTGTTCTGGAGTAATTGTCTCAAACCTCTCTATCATTTATTTCTTTACCTCATCTTCTATGATCTTGAGGTCCTTTTGTGGGTCTTCCTCCTATCTTTTTTCACAGGTTTCCTTGAATTGATTTAGATGCAACTTCCACAAAAATTGCATGAAGGCCCTTGCCTTAACAAAGGCATCATCTATAAGGAACTCATCACATGTCTACTTGGTGATAGGATCTAGTTTGTTTCCATCCATTTCCCCTAATATTAGGTCTGGTTCAGGTTCCTTGGGTGGCTCTTGTACTCCCTCATTTATCTCCTCATAAGTCATGCAAATTTGACCTAAACTACCCAATTGTTGTAATTACTCTACTATCTCTTGATGATCTACAAGATTTAGAGGTGATTGGGTAGGAGAATATTCTTTCTCAACTTGTGTAGGCCTTTCTTCTATTTTTTTCCTTTTTGGTGGAGGTGGAGAATCAGAATCAATCTCAATTGGTTGATTCCATGGTGATCTAGGAGATTCCTCTATTTTTTCTTGCATCTCAACTTCCCTAGAAGTGGAAGGGATATCCTCTGCCCTTCTGGTTTCTTTTTTTTTTCTTGGTCCTGGTATGATCACACTATATCTGGCCTTCCTCTATACCATATATCTACCTGAGGGAACCCTTTTAGAAAATGGAGGCTTACTTAACACAAATATAGCCCTCTCTGGCTCAGTTTGCATCACATTTTCCTTCTTCTCATTTAGGGTCTAGATGATACCCTCAAAATGGCTCATAAGAGCTTCTAATTTATTCTCAAAAGGGGTAAAATCTTTTAAGGGATCATAATCCCTAACAAAATGTTGAACAAAATCTAGTGTCTTTTTATACACTAGCCATTTCTCCTTCTTGATTTCATGTTCTTGTAAATCAAAGACATTTCTAATAATATCCTCAAGAAAATTAAAAACATGATCCATAGAGGCATATCTTGTCCTCTTCTTAAACATATCATTGTAGAAACCCTCAGGGTCTACTGACCTAGCAATTGAAGTGGCCATGTGATATGGCTGCAAGATTTTATCCATATGGGACCATCCATCTTTTGTGATCACAAATTGGTGGGCTACTGTGGTAGTAGGAAAAAGAGTTCCTCTAGCTCTTCATCTGAGGGTACTATCTTGTAACCCTCCAATTTGTCTCAAAAATTCTGCAACCCCAATCTTGATAGGGACCTGTAATGGTAGTATAAAAGGACTCCCTCTAAAACCATACACCCTAATTACAGTAGAAACTTGGTAGAGGATAAAATCACCCCAATTGTGTACAATCTTGATGTCAGTGGCATATTTCTTAGGTCTAAGGAGATCCAACAAGGCTTGTGGGATTCTTGGGTTCTCTAGAAACAACAAAGCCCTAAGCCTTGATGCAAAACATCTATCAAAAGTGATAAAGTTGCTCTCATTTCTATCCCAAGTCATATTGAGATTCCATAGTTGGACCAGCATTTCTTCACCATCCTTCTACCTCATAAGGTCCATTTCTTTCTCAAATTAATTTTCACCCTTATAAAAAAACATATACATCATTAGGGAATACCAGTAGAAGGGTCTGTCTACTTTGGCTTTCTAGATTCCCATTAGTCCCTCATGAATTAATCCAACCAAGAAGGGGGCAAAATCAAAAGTGACAGCTAAATAAGGGTGTATAATTTGTGCCATCATAACACGTAATGTACTAGCATCTCTTCTTGAGCATCTTCTCTAAAAATTTGGCACAATGACCAATACACACCCTTTTCCCTAAGGTTAAAGTAGTCCATCTTGAATGGTTCTTGTGTATTTGGCCCTAATCTAATCAAACCTCCAACTTTTTTGAAAAAATCCTTCAAAGGACCATTCCTGAGATAGTCCCTTTGAGCCATATAGATTTGTCTTTGTTCATCAAAGTCTATTTTCTCTAGATCACTGGTAGGTTCACTCAACCTAAAAACTTCTTTGATTTCTTCAGCTATGATACTGACTAAAGGGTTTCCATTGATATCTATAACAACCCTAGCTACATGATCATATCTTTGTGCTACTTGGATCATGATATATGCATCCATGAACACATTGGGCACAACAAGTTTACCTAATTCAAACTACCACACATTGCTACTGGGAGCAAAGGCATGTCTCTAGCCAAAACCCACTTTGAATAGTACTAAACCAGAGACCTCAATGTTATCATCTCATATAATTGCATTTGTCATACAAGCCATCTGCTACTTTGACCCTAGGTTTTTTGGGTACCAATTCTTTTTCTTTGATCGTGTCAGTGGTTGAATGATCAAACTTCTCTAAGTGGTCCTCATGTACACCTCTTTCATGATACTCAACCTTCCCTATTAACTCCCTCCTTGGTGCCATTTTCAGAATTTAGGGTTTCAACAATAATACGAGAATCAAGAAAAGGTACAGGAAGGTCACCTAGACTTTCTCAACAAGAATTGTAGACAAATAATAGAAGGAAGACAATAATTCACAAAGTACTAACCAATTCTAGCAATTTAGAAGACAGTAATTTGCACTACAATTTTTCTTCACCAAGGCTCTGCAAATTCTGTAGCTTTGTGCTCTTAGAAATGAAACAATCAAAATATATATTGCACACAAAAATCATTAATTCTTGACAATTCATTCCCCACGATCCGGCCATAACTTTTCTGAGAATTTGAATGGTTTGAACTCAATGGGCAAATTTGCTTTCGCACCAAATTTGGCTAAGTTTAAATTAGAACCATTGATCTTTACTTAGAAAGCATCTGATGGTTGTCGCAATGTCATGATCAGTAATCCTCGAGCATTTTTTCATCGTGCCTTTATGCCAACCGTTAGATCAAAACAGATCTACGGTAACTCAAAACTGTAGTCTTTTGGACCCACTTGACACCTAGATTCATTGTCACCATTAGATGAAAGATATCCAATGGTCCTCATTAAGTACTTATGATTGGACCACGGCCACTGTCATTTTTTATATCCTCATGGAAAATTGACAGTTGTCACAATGCCGCAATCACAAATATTTGATTACCTTTCATTCACGGGATTGCGCTGGCTGTTAGATTAAAATCAAGATATCAACCTCTTAACCCCTTTAGTAATTGGGCCCAGTGAATACACATTATCGGATTACCTCAATTGAAAGGTTGATATAAAGTGAAGTTGACCGGTCCCACCTTCCATACTTGCTTATTTTCTGATGCATCAACGGCTATTGCAATGCCACGATGGTTAATCTCCTTACATCTTTTCATTGTAGCGTTGCACCAACCGTTAGATTGATGAGGAAGATAAGCACTTAAATAAAGTCTTGAAACTTTAGGAAAATGACACGGGGACTTAGGATGAGATTTAAAAAGGTCACATGGACTTCAAACTTAGGAAAAATTAAAGTTTTAGCTTAGGTAAATAAAAACCTAAGAGGTAAGGCCCCGCCTGATGGTAAAATGAGACACCTTCTTAAAAATAAACTTAAGTGATTTCAAAAAGCAATGACCAAATAGAAAGATAGAAGGTCAACCTAGGGTTTTCTTTTAGAATGAAAATCATTAGGGTTATTTTGTCAGGATAGTTGGCTAGGGCTTTTTGGTTTATAAGAAAATTCTTTTGTAAAATGGAACCAAGGTTTATAATTATTTCAGGCAGCCATTAACCAAACAAAAAATCTTCTGGTATATATTTCAAATTTTTAAAAACTCAAAATTTATGTTGGAAAATTTGGCAGTGCTAGCATCAAGTTTAAAAAATTATGGTGGGCTTCACTATCTATGAGTATTGTTATGTCCTTGTAAGGTTCCTTGGACTTTAAAAGTGTTGTATTATGGAGGTTTGGTGATGAAAATGGGTGTGATATCATTCCTAATCCCATACCCTAATTAGAAGGAGTAATCAATCATAAAATATGTGAGACACAACTTCTCACATCAAATCCCAAACAAGGATCTCTTATTTAGGCCATTCTCATGCACCTAGAGCCACCAACTTTCCAAATCATGTAGCAAGGCTTCACCACTTGTTCCATCATCCAAGAAAACCATAACATGGCCAATGTACCATATTCCACTAGCCCTCCAAGTCTAGTTGAGATTTTTTCTTCACAACTCACTCCAAGAGCCTAATCTCCTTGTAGCCCTATCCAGCCAGTAATCTGCCTTTTACTCACAAAATTCCAAAACAACTAGGGAAAATCTCAGTGGTTTTAGATACCCTTTTCATTTTTACAAGACATACCCCAAACCCAATGTATGCTCCTTTGGATAAACTACCAAATCCAATACACTTGCAACACCCAAATATGCCTAAAGTGCACCCAAATACAAAGCAACTTATATAAAGGCTTTCTCCCTTGATCCCAAACCATGAAATAGTCCTATTACATGGAAAAAATAAATTATTATCAAGTTTTTGGATCTCTAAAATTTACCTACCATCCAAGGTATCAAACCCTCATTCCTAGGGTCATTAGGCTAGGGCTTTCTAGAAATGGCTCCTTGAAACTCCTCTAGATCCTCCCAATGGATATAACACATCTCTGAGGATCCCCCAAAACAAGATCCAACATAAAATACCCTCCCTATTAAGATTATTTTCTCAAACAATGACTGGTGCAACTCAGTGCACTCTTCAATCAACAATTTGCCACTATTCTCTATGGTCTCTCCTCCACCTTGGCATATCCCTGAAACAAAAACTATCATAAAAGGATATAATAAATTATGATGAATCCTTCCACCAATCATAGAATCCACATGTGTGGGAGATTCAATCCATTCAATGGAGACTTCAAATCCCAAAATGTTGATTGCACAAAACCCTCTTATGGAACAGTCAATACAAAGTTATATTGTTTGCTTCAAATATTCATTAAACTTCGAGATACTTGCAAGGAAATGTAAATGTATCAATCTAAAATAATATTAAACCATTATCCAATCAAAAGATCATTTCAAAACAATTTTGAATCCACAGTTATAATGATTGTAACCCTCACGGCAGATAACATTATTTTCAAGAATATTTTCTTTTCATTGAATTGGAACCATTATCTTTGGTTCTCTATCACACCACACTCCAAATACCCTCAAAAATCATGTGGATCCTCCTCTAAAATACCCTCTACACATGACAACCACTCTAAAACTAACTTCAACTTCCTAAAAAATTGCTACAACAGTCAAAACCGACTGTTACACTAATTTCTAGTTTATACAAGTTGTCAAGTTGACAACTACCATGTCAACTTAGACCATTACAATCCATGACTTTCTTATAAAGCTTTTATAAGGCTTAAAAAATTCTATCCCAACCAAAATACTATCTCTAAAGTCATCTAGACCTCATAGTGACCCTTAAGGCACATTTTGCCAATACGCACTATTACAACATTTTAGTACATTTAGTGTATTTACAGCATTTTAATGTATTTCTTGCCATATTGCATTCATGAATGGCCTTATAGGTCTTTAAAAAATCACACTTACCCTTGGATCAATCAAGTGACCCCAAGGTTTCTCTACTAGCCCATATGCCATTCAATGGCTTACATAGCTTCATTCATGAGCATATTACCAAATGATCAATACATCATAACAAGAATGATTAAAACATATTTAAATGACCATCCATGGTCCATTAAAATTCAAAATGACCCTTTATGGTCATGTCCCTATCTCCCTAGGATCCATAGTGACCTTGGTGGAACTATACCACTCTTCTTGAAATGAAGACGTGTTGGCTTCAATCTCTAACTTTTGATTGTACCTAAATGCATGCCCCTTGATTTCTTGATACCTTCTTGTAGCATATTAGGGTTAAGAGATTTCACCCAACCTCTTAATTGATCCATTAGCCCATCCATAAATAAGACAATAAAAATTTATTTATTTTTTAAATAAAATGAAATTCGTATCTATTTCAACGACAATGAAAACTTTTTGAACACTAGTGTTGTACAAGCAACCAAAAAAACATCAAATTCTCATTTATATTTTGATGCAAGTGACAACAATTTTTGATGACACAGCTATACAGGCAATGACATGATCTTCATTTTATTGTCGCTAGTTCGATGACCCTTTGGTCACATGTTCTATAGTGTTGGTCATTTGATCTAGGATCATTGTGGACCACACACCTGCCTTTTTCGACATATATAGTCATCAAATAAATGACAAAAATTTAGGTCGTCGAAAATGAGACAAAAAAACTTTGACATCCATATTGGTCATCTGTTCGACGATATGGTGTCAAAAAATTGATGAATTATCGTCAAAATTTGGGGTCAAATTTACTAGTGAATGAGGAAACCAATGCAATAATAGGTATAATGGAATAACCAAATGCACAATCCCATAGGGTTACTAATAAAATATATATAGGGTATGGGTTGAGATTCTAAAAGTGTGAGTGTCATCACATAGCTCAAAGGGATGGCTCATGCAAAACTAATAAATCATCTCATACAGACAAGGAGGATTTATTTGTTATATTTGTGACACGTAGACACTCAGTCCTTCTTCAATGTGTCATTTTCCTAAGGGAGCACTCAATGCATGCATGAGACATACTTATCATATTGTTATTATGTGTGTCCCCATTCATTTTATTATTATATCAATTGTAATAAGTAACTCTCCAATGGTTTTTCTTGGTGCCCCCTTTGTGCCTCAACCCCTATTGATAGCCACTACCCAGTTCTAGCTCTACACACAACCCAAGATCATAACCAAGATAAAATCACAATGACACAATACAATAAGATCTCATATCACACTATTCTAATTTTACATTACACACTTGACGGTAATGTTCACGGCATTCACTTCATTGGTTTCAAATCAAAAGTATGAATCTCACATCGATCCCACAATAATTTCCATATGCCATATCAATATCCATATTTTGAATAAAAAACCAAGACTTTCATCCATATATCAAATTGCCCCAAAATCAGACATGGAGACTATTCACCCAAAAATCATCAAAAAATCAAACTCAATGGATCAAAAATCCAATTAAACCCATTGATTCCCATACCTCCACTATTCCATAAATACAATCACAATTATGAAATGTTCATCCAACATCAAATGGGCAACATAAATAGTGAGGGAATCCTCATTTTCACAAATGAATATGGAAAATATTCAAATCTTCACCAAAATCACTTATAAAAACTATAAAATGATTAAAATACCCAACAATTCATTTTCAACACACCTACAAAAATCAAATTAAAGAACAATGGAGAAATGAAGAGATTTGTACCTCAATCCAAGAAAATGCTCAAAATTAAAGAAGTTACTCAAGACTCCACAAGAAGCTACAAAAACTAGAGGGCAAGTAGAATTTGGAAAGAACAAATTAAAGAACCCATACCCACAAAAATATTCTTCTCCAATCCTCCAATCCAAGAAAAAATCCAAATTGAAGAGAAGGGAGTTTTTGTGAACGCCAAATCCAATTAAAATAACAAGTAAACAATTATCTTTTCTCTCAATTAAAAAGGACTCTTATTAAATATAATAAAATATAATAATGTCTCTTAAGTCAAGATTATAAAACTAGATTTTAAAATCCAAAGCCAAATAAATCATTAAATCCCTATTAAATCTAGTACTCATACAACATATTTGTTGGTAAATAATAATAAATTGTGATTCGTGATGATTAGCAATCAATGGAAATTAGCTAAGATTCAAATTTTGAATCTATCATGAATTAAAACAACTACCAAAGAGTTACTAATAAAAACTACAATGAATGCACACATAATATCTCTAGAATGGAAGAATGAATGCAAAACAAAGCATCCATTTTTCTTGAGACAAGGGTCTTATTTATAGCATTTTGGAGGGTTGGGGTGAGGTGGCATCTATGTGGCATCTACATAGGTTCCACCAAGGAGACACATAAGCCATGCAAAGTCCAAGGCTTCCTCACACGTGTGAGCAACTTGGGATGTGAAGAGTTAGTGTGTACTCCAAGTAAACGTGTAAGTGTGTGTAAGAAATATGTAAGAGAAAGTCAATTTTCACACTTTTGGAAAGTGTAAGAGGTGTCATAAAAAAATGTAAGAAGCCTTGTTTAAGCTTTACTAGCAATTTTTCAAAAGGTGTATTTTAAATTAATAATTAGGACTAATCTTTGTAGGAAGATGAAAATTAGCTTAATTAACCTTAGTTGATTACTAAATAGGCTCATTAGATAGAAAGTGATGTGTGTACGGTAGCATCTAGGTTAGGCTTAAGATTAAATTAAATAAATTTTAACTTAATCATGTTTTAGTAGAAATAAAGCATGCGGAAGAATAAATAAATTGAAAATTTATTTAAAAGGGAAATATGGAGAAAATATGTAATAAATTAAATTTAATACATTAGGGGAGTAGTATCTAAATTTAATTTAAATACTATAGAAAAAGAACCTATTTAATTAAATAAATTTAATTAAATAGATAGATGAATATAATAAATATAATTAATTAAACTTAACTATAATGTTATTAGGGACATTAATTAAATTTAATTTAATTAACAGTAAGTGTTAGAATGGACAGATTTAGGTGTCTACACAATGATCTCATCTAAATTAAATACATCAATATCATTAAATATAAAAAATTATCATGAACAACAATAATGAGAATATAACATATCCATGAAGTATATCACTAACAATACATGATCAACAATGAAACATCTCATCAAATCATTTGCACATCTATACACATCATAAAATCACCACCAAATCAACATGGCCAAAATACCATCTATAAATGTAAATGTATACATACATCATCATATAACATCATGTCACATCACTACAAAATCATCATGCACACATGATCGTCATTTAAATCACGTGTATAACCTTCTATCCACATCAACAACGATGTCATATGAACAAAACAATATAACACTAATCATATGCATTGCCAAAATGCCAATACAAAATCATAATATGAAAATAGTCACAAGATCACTATGCATAGAGTCTATCTCATATCAAAAGAATAAGAAATGATATAATGTAAACACAAGAGGCATTGTAAGTTGTATAGTACCTTCTAGAAGCTCTATTTCATGTTACAATCATCGAATAAGGTAGTAAAAAGATTAGATTTTTATTTGTTTAAGACATTGCAATGAGCCTTTGGTTCATACACCCTTTTAATATGAATAATTAATCTCATTTCTTACTGAGCATGCTAGAAAAAGAACTATTAATCTCAGAAGCTTACGCCTAGCATAAATAGCCTTATCTAAAATCTTATGGATGAGGGATTAATTTGTGCTCCATGGACAAACCTTTAGGATTTTAGAAGTAGACTCTTTGTTGGTTTTAGGGGGTTTGAGGAAAGGAGTAGAAGTTAAATATTAAAAATATACTCCAATACAATGCGTCAATGAAAAGATTTTACAAAACTTCAAATTTTCATTCACCATAAAAGAATGATGCAATCCCATATTATAAACATCTCAGAAAATGGAAAGAGTATATAACATGATCCCATGATGTATCTATTATACTAAAATTCTAAAAGATGAAATTAAAAGAACATACGACCACATTCATAAATTGATACAAAGCATAGTAACTGAATCAAGTTATAGAGTAGAAATAACATAGTAAAATACAATAGATATTGATTTGGACTAAGAATTTAAGTACAATGCAAAGATCTATACTTAGAATTAAGGGTTGTTAACCCCTAAGATAGAGCCCGACTCTACTTATATACAATGTTTTTTCCCCAAACCCAAAAGAAATGAACCTAATAGAAAATATTTCCCATGTTCATCCACCTACAAATCCTTACGATGAAGGTCATCATAAATGATTTCTGAGAGTGCATAATGTGCTCATGACAATTCCGATTGAGAGGTGGCACTCAAACACATCAAGCTTCCACCTATCTACTAGAGAGGCCATAGTGATGTTACTAGATGTATGGAGGATTTTATGAGTACCGGTTATGGGAGAGATGCATGAGTATCAACTAGAGAGAGCAGAGGAGTTATTAGAGGAGATTTTTAGGCAGTAGATAGAACATTTTCCCATTGATCAATAGTGAAAGTCATGGGGAGGGGAGATGGAGGCGAGACTACCCCGACTAGCACTATACTTAGCTGGATTGATTAGAGGGAAGATGATGCCCGACCATTCAAGGCATGGATTTCCTATTGGATGGGCAAGGGTACTGAGTCAAATTATGGAGGAGGAGGAGGGGATAGAGTATTGCTAGGGGTATATGATATTGGCACAGTTGTATTATAATCTTCATATGTGTGGGTACCATACCCAATGTACGGTGGGACCTAGAGTGACATTTCTACTTATCTGGGGCTGAGATCACATCACAATGGTATGACCATTGCAAGGAGAGGGGAGACAAAACCAATATGATCCAATTGCATGTTGGTACATACCACCCTTATCATATGGAGATGTGAGATTGGTAGAGACTTAGTAGAGGATTATGGATGAGTTAGTAGGGTTCAAGTGGATTTCATACAAAGGCTATGAGGTGTGGGGTTACTGGGATAATCAAGCACATAGAGAGGATGGTATCCTAGATGCAGAGTATCTGAGATATGTGCAGATATATTATTGGCTGATTGGGAGGACTATTTTCAAGATAGTCAGATACATGCCATCATAGGTTTACAGACAGTTTGGTAGGATATAGGAGATTGTTCTAGACAACTATCCACATCCCATAGTATCTAGAGAGATTGGTTCACTATGGGGGATCAGAGTGGATCTTTGTAATGCAAGGATAAGTTAGAGGGGGTGCAGTTGGTTCCATGGACAATAGTACAGAGACACGTAGAAGATGTAGGAGTGACAGGTGAGTATGCATCATGGTGGGTTAGGCACAAGCCAAAGAGGTTGATAGAGCCAAGAGGGGTAGAGGCAGATTTGAAGTAGGAGGATGAGGAGGATGGTGAGGAGGGAGAAGGAGAGGATTATGGGGATGATGGGGAGGATAGACTAGTATTATTACTAGGGTTTAGGTAGAGGTTACAAAGATGGGCTAAAGAGCGTAGGAGAGGGATAGTGCAGAGACCATTCACAAGTGGCCCTTCTCATGCCCCAAGAGCAGCACAAATAGAGAGAGATGATGCAACCTAGGGTCCACTACAAGAGGATGAGGATATGGTACTAGGAGGATCAAGAGGGGATGATAGATAGGGGACCATGAGAAGATAGGCATCCTTCAGTTTGAGGTGACACGGTTAGAGGTAGTAGTGGTAGTAGAGAGGGACATAGTAGATAGGGTCAAGGAGTGGAGGAGATGGATAGTTCAGATACCAATCACAGGTGGCCCTCCTTAGGCCCTAAGAGTAGTACAAATGGGGGGATGAGGAAGTCCAGGGTCCACTACCAGAGGATGAGGATATAGGACTAGGAGGACTATGAGGTGATGAGAGATAGGGGATAATGAGAATATAGGAATCCTTCAAGATGAGGTGGCATGGTTAGAGGTAGTAGTGGTAGAAGAGAGGAATATAGTAGATAGGGGTGAGGCCCAAACAAAGACTATGCAGAAATACCTAGCCATACTATAGGGATGAGTGAACTTAAAAGAGTGCACCATTATAGATACTTGTATAGGTATAAAGGAGGTACAAGGGGAGATAGTTCCATTACAAGTATAGATAGCAGAGATACAGATATAGATAGAATAGCTTACCTAGTAGGTAACAGTGTGATGTAGGAGCATCTCAGGTCCTTGGCAATCATGTGTCATCAAAAACATGTTTGTATTTTCTTGTGTTGCTCAGTTCATGCTTTGACCGAGTTGGCTTGGTAGTTTCTCAGTTTCCCTTATTAAACAATTTGGTTAGTTATCTCTTTGGTGCTCAGCTATTTCCCTAGCACTCGGTGATTCTTGTATGGTGCTAGGTTATCCTTTCTTATGAAGTTTTTTGTTTTAGTTTCTTGTTGAGGCTAACTCTTGCAACTAATTATGGTCACAGATTTAATGATGGTATCTATCATTGGGAAGTGTGTGGACCTAGATCTATTCATTCCTTCTGTTGATGGTGGATCTGAAGACCGACTTGTTCGGTAGCCTCTTGTATATATAGTGGTCTTTGGTTGTAGTTTAGGGAGTCAGTTCAGTTAGAAGATAGAAGCTAGAAGTTGGAAGATTATTGCAGATCCTCAAATCTTGGAGGACTTATGTACTTGATTGTAATATATGGCCTAAACTAGGAAGGCCTTATAGCCCAGCATTTATGAATTAATTGAAATAAATATATGAAATATATCTGCATTCTCTCTCTCACTTGTGTGTTTTTTTCTTCCACGTGTGATCTCTGCAAGGTAGATCTAGTTAGGTTGTGCCTTTGGCCCCTCTCCCCATCCTCCCTTGTGTTAGGTGGTATCAAAGCTGAGGTGGGATCTGGATCTAGGTTTTTGAATCTAGGTTTGAGGGTTCCTTCTTGTCAAACCCTAGTTGATTTTTTGTGGGGTAGCAAATTGTGATCTGGCCTGCAATTGCATAGGGTTTCAAGATGGTTCATGGGAGGCAAGATGTAGATCCAGGATTGGCAGAAATTTTGAGGCAACTTTTTGCTAGATTAGAAGATGTTGAAACAGTCTAGAGAAGAGGAAGACATCTTGAAGATGTTAGATGATGAAACTGAGGAAGAACAAGGTGATGTAGAACCTGCACTGATGATGGATCAAGGTGAGGAAAGATTTTTGAAAGCTTTGACAAATTTGAAGTCTACACCAGACTTTAATCCTCCTGAGTATAGTGTAAAATTGAATTATAATGAATTGGTGGATTGGATCACCAAGATGGAAAAGTACTTTGAATATGAAAATGTACCTGAGAAAAAGAAGGTGAAAATTACAAGCACAAATTTGAAAATTCATGCATCCTTGTGGTGGGAACATTTGTAGTTGGACAGAAAGAGGAAAGGCAAAGACAAAATTAAGGTATGGAATAAGATGGTGAATTAATTGAAAGGAAAGTTCTTACCTTCTGATTATCAGATTAACCTAGTTAGGCGAATGAAAATTTTGAGGCAGAAAGATAGCTCGGTAAAAGAATATATTGAGGAATTCTATAGATTAGATATCAAATCTAGACATGATGAAGATGATGTGGAAAGAATTTCTAGGTACATGAATGGATTGAGAGTTTCCATCCAAGAAGAAATCAATTTGGTCAAATTGGAGAATATTGAAGAGGCTTATCAATTTGCATTGAAGGCCGAGTAGAAATTGAACAAGAAACATGAGCAAAGACAAAGAGGTAGAGGTGGTAGATTCCCTAGAGTAAGAGGTAGATCTTATGGTGAAAATAGTAGATCTGGACCTGAAAAGACAAATCTGGATAAAGGCAAGACCAAGTGGAAAGGTGAAAGTTCATCTAGAGGTAGAGGCAATAACTACTGAGGTGGTTATAATAGAGGTGGTTTTCAAGGAACTTGTTACAATTGTGGAGAAGGACATAGATCATTGAGTGTACACATGCAAGTAAGAAGGTCAGTAGTAGTAGAAATTATTTGGTACAAGAAGAGTCACCGAATGAACCTGAGAAGGAAAAGAACTTGATGGTAGGGAGAGCACTTTGGAGTGAAAGTAATAAGGAAGATTTGGTAAGGAAAAGTTTGTTCAAGACCAGATGTAGAGTTTTTGATGAAGTTTGGAAGGTAGTCATTGACAATGGTAGATCGGAGAACTTGGCATCTAAGGAAATGGTTACAAAGTTGTAGTTGAAAAGGTTAGAACATTCGAAGCCCTATCAGATTTCATGGATCAAAGATGAGCATACACTCTTGGTAAGTGAACAATGTTATGTGAATTTGAAAATTGGAAAGTATATGATACGGTGTTATGTGACATCATGCCTATGGATTGTTGTCATATTTTGTTGGGTAGACCTTGGCAATATGATAGACATGCTATATATGATGGGAGATTGCATAAATATACTATTTGGGCTGATGGGACAAGACAAATCTTATTACCTTTGATTGAAGAACCTATTAGTAATGTTTGCACATCTATGAAAGTTTGCTTGATGGAAGGAATAAAGTTTGTTAAGGATTTGAAGAATAATGATGTATGTTTTGTTGTGATTCCTAACAAATTGAGTAAGAAAACAAAGGATAGTATCCCTGAGGAGATTGATAAGTTACTCACCGAGTATAGTGAACTCATTTCTAATAATGTACTTGATGGTTTTCCACCAAAGAGAAGCATTGATCATTGCATGGATCTAATCCCTAGAGCTAGTTTACTTAATAAGGCACCACATCGGTTGACACCTACCAAGAATCAAGAATTGAACCGACAGATTCAAGAATTGTTGCAGAAAGGTTTGATCGGAGAAAGTTTGAGTCCTTGTGTAGTACCTACTATATTGGCACCTAAGATAAATGGATAATTGTGAATGTGTACTAATTCCAGAGCAATCAACAAGATAATAGTGATATATAGGTTTCCTATACTAAGAATGGATCACATAATGGACAGTTTGACTGGAGCAAAGTATTTTACAAAAATTGATTTGAAAAGTGAGTATCATCATATTAGAATCAGAGAAGGTGATGAATGGAAGACTACTTTTAAGACAAAAGAAGGTTTGTATGAGTGGCTGGTTATGCCTTTTGGTTTAACTAATGCACCGAGGACTTTTATGAGGTTGATGAATGAAGTTTTGAATTAATTCTTAGGTAAATTTTTTATTGTATATCTTAATGATATTCTGATATTTAGTAAGACCAGAGAAGAAAAATTTTTGCATGTCAAACAAGTATTGCAAAGATTGAAAGAAGAAAAGTTGCTGATAAATTTGAAAAAGTGTTCATTCATGACAGAGGAGATTGTGTATTTGGGATTTGTGATTTCAGATGATGGTTTGAAAATGGATCTTGAAAAGGTTGAAGCTATTTTGAATTGGCCTACACCTGAGAATGCTAGTGAGGTAAGATAATTTCATGTTTTGGAAAGTTTTTACCAAAAGTTCATTAGGAATTTTAGTTCAATTTGTAATGTTATGCCTAAGACTATGAGAGGAGATAAAAGAGAATTCAAGTGGACACATGGAGCTGATAAAAGTTATGAGACTCTGAAGCAGAAGGTTGTTGAATTGCCTGTTTTGGCATTGTCTAATTTCAATAAGGTATTTCAAGTGGAATATGATGCAAGTGGAAGTGCAATAGGAGTTGTGTTGAGTTAAGAAGGTAAACCTATTGCTTTCTTTAGTGAAAAGTTGAATGATGCAAAAATAAAATACTCTGGGTATGATCAAGAATTATATGCTATTTTTCAAGCACTGAAGAAATGGAGACATTATTTGATACCTAGTAAATTGATGTATAGCGATCATAAAGCTTTACAATATTTGTGTAGTCAGAATAAGTTGAATCAGAGACATATGAAATGGGTTGAATATTTGCAAAGTTATACATTTGGATAAAGCATAAGAGTGGATTCACTAACCAGGTTGCTGATGCATTGAGTAGAAGAAGATCTTTGATGACCGAGATGAAAATTGAAGTTCTTGGTTTTGATGACATGAGAGATTCTTATGAATTTGATCCTAATTTTTCTGAGTCATGGAGAAAGTGCAAAGCACCTATTCAAGATCAACCGAGTACTAAATGGGAAGAATATTTTATTCAAGAAGGTATGTTGTTTAAAGGTATTTAGTTGTGTATACCAAGAGGGTCAATGAGAACTAATTTGATAAAGGAGAAACATAGTAGTGGTTTGGCTGGACATTTTGGTGTTGATAAAACATTGAATTTTTTTAAGGAGAAATGCTTTTGGTCACAGTTGTATAAAGATGTTCAGAAATTTGTGAAAAGTTGTGGAATTTGTCAAGTTGCAAAAAGAGTAAGTCAAAATATTGGATTGTCTACACCGATTTCTTTTCCTGAGAAACCTAATATATGGATTTGTTCTTGGCTTACCAAAGACAGTAAGAGGTAATGATTCTATATTTGTTGTTGTGGATAGATTTTCTAAAATGGCACATTTTATACCTTGTAGAAAGACATCAGATGTAGTACCTATAGAAGATCTTTTCTTTAAGGAAATTTTTAGATTGCATGGATTACCGAAGAGTATTATCTCTGACCAAGACAGTAAATTTTTTGGATACTTTTGGAAGACCCTTTAGAGAAATTTTGGCACCGAGTTGAAATATAGTTCTACATTTCACCCACAGGTCGATGGATAGACAAAAGTTGTGAATAGAATCTTGGGAAATATTTTGAGATGTTTAGTAGTAGACACACCAAGTAATTGGGATTCTATGTTGGCACAAGTAGAGTTTTCATACAATAATTCAGTGAATAGGAGTACTAGAAAAACACCTTTTGAGATTGTAAATGGCATACAGCCGAGAGGTATATCATATTTGAGGGACATTGTTGATGAAAGAAAGAGAAGTGATGAAGGAGTAAAGTTTGCTGAGTACATGAAGATATTGCATGAAGATGTGAAAAATAAGTTGGAGAAAAGTAATCATAAATACAAAGATGTAGCTGATAGATCAAGAAGACAAGACTTTTGCATTCGATGATGAAGTAATGGTTCATTTGAAGAAAGGAAGATTTCCTGTTGGAACATATGGGAAGCTGAAAATGAACAAGTTTGGTCCTTGTAATATTTTGAAGAGATTTGATAGTGGAAATGCTTATGAGATTGAGTTACCTGATGACATGGATATATCACCTATACTCAACATTGCTGATTTATATGAGTACCATGAGTCGTATGAAGAGATGACAGTACCGAATGATTATCCTAAGTAACAGATAGAAGAAGTTGAGTAGATTTTGAAACAAAGAATTGGCAGAAGTACAAGAGGAAAATAGTATATAGAATATCTGGTAAAGTGGAAGAATAGAACGATTGAAGACAGTTCATGGATTTTACAATCTAAGTTGTATTCAACTTGGTTTGTACCTGCTTCATGATTTGGAGAATCATTTTCAAATAACCCCAGTGTCTGATGCAAGAGGATCTTGGGTCCTTGGCAATCCTATGTCACCAAAAACATGTTTGTATTTTCCCATGTTTCTTGGTTCCTACTTTGACTGAGTTGTCTCGGTAGTTGCTCAATTTCCTTTGTTAACTAAGTTGGCCGGTTATCTCTCTAGCGCTTGGCTATTTCCTTGGTGCTCGGCGATGCTTGTCTGGCACTCAATTATCCTTACTTCCTGAGTTGTTTGTTTTAGTTTCCTATTGAGGCTGACTCTTGCAACTAATTATGATCATGAATTTAATGATGGTATCTATCATTGGGAAGCATGTGGACCTAGATCTAGTCATTCCTTCCATTGATGGTGGATCTGAAGGACAACTTGTTCGGTAGCCTCTTGTATATATTATGGTCTTTAGTTGTAGTTTAGGGAGTCAGTTCAGTTAGAAGATAGAAGCTAGAAGTTGGAAGATTATTGCAGATCCTCAAATTTTGGAGGACTTTTGTACTTGATTGTAATATCTGGCCTAAACTGGGAAGGCCTTACAGCCCGGCATGTATGAATCAATTGAAATAAATATATGAAAGATATCTATATTCTCTCTCTCACTTGTGTGTGTGTTGCTTTTGTGTGTGATCTCAGTAAGGTGGATCTGGTTAGGGTGTGCCTTTGGCCCCTCTCTCCATCCTCCCTTATGTCATAGTGACAGAGATACTTTGCAAAGATGAGTAGAGACATGTCGAGGGGAGCAGTAGATAGTGAGATGGGCAACAACCTTATTAGGGGTAGGGAAATTATTCACAATCAGCATGGATGCACAAAGAGATATAATGAGGGCATGGAGAGAGGTGACCTATTATATGACCCTCTATTATTAGGTGGTACCTCTAGAGTAGAGACAACCACCTTACACAGAGCGGGGGATATCAAAGAGGACCTGGGGTGGATCATCAAGGTTAGTATCCATGATGTCACTAAGAGACAAGGATACAAGAGATGATAGTGCTAGAGAAGAATGGAGACCTATTCCATGAGGTTCCCACAGGGAGTCCAAGACAGTGGGGACATCTTCCCTTGGACCATCTGATCTAGCTGATTAATTAGGATATAGTTTTATGTCAATTTTTGGATGAGATGCATGTGTAGTAGCACTTAGGTGCATGATGTATCATTTATTGATGTACTACAATGACATTATATGATATTTTTGTTGGGATATTTTATGGACTTATTTGATGGATTATGATGGACTGTTATGATTTATTTATGATGTTTTATGTGTGCATAGGATTAGATTATGTTACTGACATGTGTGATGCAGGATGTGTTTGATTATGTGAAAGTTATATTGCATGATGTTCTAATATGTTGATGATGTAGGTCCTACGTGGAGTATGTGCATGTGAAGCATTAAATCTTGTATAGATATGATGTATATGATGTGATGAATTTATAGATTATTATGCATATATGATGTTTTATGGATGGGTATATGGATATATTTGACATGAAAAGTATGTTTAATGATTAATGATTAATGGTGATTAATTAGATATATTTGACATGCAATGTATACTTCATGATTAATGGTGGTTAATTAGATATATTTGACAAGAAATGCATAATTAATAATTAATGGTGCATACTTAATGATTAACGGTGGTTGATGCAATGAATTTATATAGTATCTAGGTGGTGGATGAACTTGAATGTAAGTGAATGTTATTAATGAACTAAATGCATCTAGTAAGATGGAATGAACTAAATGTCAGTAACAAAATCAAGACCTTTAAATGCATGAATTCAACTATATGAGGTGGAGTTCAACAAAATGAAACCATTTTTATCTTTATTTTTGTATCCAACATAACAAATAGGATCAACGAACCACTAAGGAAGGGGGAGGGGAAGGGTGAATAAATAGTACCCTTGTCTTGAACAAAAATGAAGAAAAGAAACTAAATAATATGCAACAGAACTATAATTCCACCTAACTACATGATTTAGTGGGATCACTTGTGTTTATATCAGATAGAACACCCTACTTTTATTTTTCAAAAGGATGTATGCATCATGTGTTAAAAAATCACAAATGGAATTGTTCATTTGTGTGGACTAGACTCTCACACATGCTAGATAATTTTAGGAACATAGATGTGGATTTCATAGTTATGATGGAACCAATGACATATACTTATTGGAGAGGTCTAGGCACACCCAAGTCTTTTAAGGGACGTAAGTCTGCTAACTCATTGCCTTCAGAAAGATACATAATCATAAATTAGAAACTAACAAGAATGATCTTAAAGTATCAGCAAACAGATCATACAACAAATGACACATGTATCAAGTTTTTCCATTCACAATATACCAAGATATGAATGATCGAGGAAATCATGGGTAGGATCCATTGACATGAAAGAATAAAATTAAAAAAAGAAGGTCTCATGACCAAGCATTCATATGGTCCATAATTATTTCCATGAATGGGATGGGATTGATGAGTTTGAATTAAGACAACTGAGGAAGGGTGCATCCTGCAAGGCAAAGATTGATGGACTGATAAAGATGAATATTCGCTAGCAATAGATGTGAAAGGAACAATAGCTCAAAGATTTGATCTCGATGTTGATTTGGATAAGTAGTTTTGTGATCATTGTGTCTGGGAAAATCTCAATTTGATGGGGTTAAGCTTAGTTTGCTGAGGTTTTTCTTGGATCTTTATTACGATGAGTGGAACAAGGACTTGAGACTGGACTAGGACTAGGACAAGGATGTGTTGCATGGATATGGAAAGGTGACAAAGGATGTGGGTATGTACAATAGGTGAGAGAAGGAAATGGATCCAAATCTTCTACTATAGTTCTTGAAATAGGTTTTCATCATGGTACTTGTCCAGAGTGCTTGTTTTCCAAGTTTTCACTACTAGACAAATTTTTTTATTTTTTTAAGGTGCCTATTTACTAGGTTTTCACCAAGACAATGATTTTTTAAAGAAATTTTTCTATTGTTTAGTATTTTGATTATTTTTTGATTTTTAGGATTTTTTCAAGATTTTTAGATTTTTTGTTGAATAAACATTGTACAAGAACTGAATGTCGGCATATGCATAAAAGCACTTTAAATGTAGAATATTTATATGATCATGGAGTGGATCTCCCTCAGGTGTTGCTATCTAATATGCCCCAAAACCAAACTTGGTAGTAACAATAAATGGATCCATTATGAATGATATATATTCACATAATTTATGCTATCATGTATTCTTTTTGAAATGCCTAATTGTTTCGTTACCTTTTACTATTCCAAATTTTTAGAAGTTTGTTGATATCTTGCAAGTTGTGATCAGACAAGAGTAATTGTAATGATTTATATTGATAACTTCCTCTATGATCTCCTTGGAAGAGAGTGGTCTCTTGTATTTGTATAGGAATGATAATCTAACCACTTTGAAACCCTTAGTTGTTAATCTTTAACTTTGTGTAGAATGAGAACCAAGTATGAAAGATCAACAAAACCTTTGGTTTGGCTGTTTTATTTTCAAATATTTTTATTTTTGTATTTCAAATGTGTTTTGTTTTCATGCCACAATTTAAAGGATACTAGCTCAATAGAAGAGCACTTGCTTTACAAGCAAGAGGATGGTGGTTCGATTCCATCATGTCCTAATACGACTAAATATATGACTAAATTAATGACTAAATATATGACTAAATTAATGACTAAGTCAATTACTAAATCAATGACTAAATATATGACTAAATTAATGACTAAATATATGACTAAATTAATGTCTAAATATATGACTAAATTAATGACTAAATCAACAACCAAACTAATGATCAAATCAATGACTAAAATAGTTTAGTCATAAATTTGGTCACGAGATAAATGAATGGCAATAAACTACTAATGGTCACATGACTAAGGTTAGTCATTTATCTACAATTTTTAGTAGTTTATTTAGTCATATATTATTGTTTTGTACTACTGGGAGCCAACCAATTGGTTTCAAACTTTCCTTTCTTTTCTCAGATGGAGGTTTTTCATGTTGTGCTACAAGACCAAATCACCAACCTCAAACTCATGAGGTTTTATCTTCTTGTTAAAATGTAAGTACAATCAATTTTGATACACACGGAGGTGGTTAAGGGAATTGAGGCATCTCTCATCAAGGATTTGTAGCTCTTGCAAGAGGGAAACTTGGTATTCTTCTTCAAACATTAGGTTCTTGAGAGAAATTATGATGGAAGGGAGCTTGATTTCTATGGGGAGGAAAACCTCAGTACAATAGACAAGGGAAAATGGAGTGGAACCAGTGGGAGTATGGATGGAGGTTTGGTAGGCCCAGAGGGTAGGATTGAGTTGCAGGTTCCAATCACGGCTAGTGTCATCAATGGTCTTCTTGAGAATTTTCAATATGGTTTTATTTGTAGCCTCAACTTGACAATTTCCTTGCGGGAAGTATTTGGATGAGCAATGTTGGGTAATCCAAAATTTCTTACAAAGGTCTATGACATCTTTATTCTTGAATGGCAATCCATTATCAGTATGGAGGTCTTTTGGGATGTCATAGAGACAAATGATATAGTTCAATATGAACTTGGAAATCTATTTTCCGGTAGTGTAGGTGAGGGGAATTTCTTTGACCCATTTAGTAAAATACTTTGTGGCAGCCAGGATGTACTTGTGGCCACTGGTAGAGTTTGGGAATATTTGGTCTACCAGGTTAAAACCCCAAAAGAGAAATTCCAAGGTTTTATGGTGGATTGGAGGGTTTGAGTGCGTGTGTGTATCAAATCACCATGTTTCTGACAAGGAACACATTTCTTTACATAGTGATAAGCATCCTGCTCCATTGTCATCTGGTAGTATTTGGTGCGTACAAAATTCTTTGCTAAGGTGAGGCCACTAGAATGGGCTCCACAGATTCCTTGATGTACCTCTTCCAAGGTTGTTTGTGCTTCCTCTAAATTTAGACATCGAAGAAGAGTTCCATCAAAGTATTTTTGGAATAAGGTTTCTCCAAGGATTGTGTAGCGGGATGTACAATGGATGAAGGTTTTCTATTGTTTAGGTGTAAGGGAGAGGGGAATGATTTTATCATGAAGGTAGGAAAAGATTTCTTGGTACCATGGTGATTAGGGACCGAAAATTTCACACACCATTTTAGAATCTGGCTGGTCATAGGTAAGGACCATGAGATTCTTGACTAGAAATTTGCATTGTGTACTTGTCTTTGGCATGGATATCAAAGAGCCAATAGTATTCATGGCATCTGCTTCTTTATTGGCTTCTCTAGGGGTCTGTTGGAAAATGATATTTGTAAAATGTGTCTTTATATCTTTGACCATGAGATAGTAAGGAAGAAACATATCATCCTTTGTGTGATGCTTTTCAGTTACTTGTTTGATGACCAATTAGGAGTCCCCAAAAATAAGAAAACTTGTGATCTTCCATATGATAGCTTGGTGAAGCCCTATGACCAAGGCCTCATATTCTTCTATGTTCTTGATACATGCAAATGTTAATTTGTATGATTTAGGGCTTAGGTCCCCTTGTGGTATAACAAGCATAATAATTTCCTCTGATCCTTTCTGAGTGAAAGATCCATCAAAGTAGAGCCTCCACTAAATGCTAGGGGTAATAGTCATGATGGTTTCATCTAGAAAATCTATGACAATAGGATGATCTACTTGAATGGGAGCTTTTCCAAGTTGAAATGTGATTTCTTTCCCTTTGATTTCCTTGTGTTCTATGTACACAATATCAAACTCACTGAGTATCGTGACTCATTTTGTTGTGCAGTCTATCAGAGAAGCTTTAGATAACAAATACATGAGTGGGTCAATATTTTATATCAATTGCACCTTATGATTGTGCATGTAATATCATAGCTTCTGCATGCAAAAGACTATAGCTAGGAAAGCTCTCTCAGTAGTTGTATAGTTGACCTCATAACCCACTAAAGTTCTATTGAGGTAGTAGATGGCACACTCCTTTCCATTTTTGTATAGTTGTACTAGGAGATCACCCATTGCTACTATAGTTGTTGAGATGTATAGGATTAAGGGTCAACCTGGAACAGGTGGGACCAACACTAGTGGATTAGCTAGATATTCCTTAATTTTTTCAAATGCCTTTTGGCACAAGAAATCTCAAATTAATTTGATATCCTTTCTTAGCAAGTGAGAAAAAGGGTGCACTTTGTCTACCAATTGTTACAAAAATCTTTGAATGGACTGAAGTCTACCTTGCAACCTGTGGTATAGTTTTAGAATCTTAACAGGTGGCATCTCCAAGATAGCTTTCACCTTCTTAGGTTCCACTTCTATTCCTCTTAGAGAGACAATGTAGCCTAACAGCTTTCCTGATTGTACACCAAAGACACATTTCTTGAGATTCAGCTAAATCTTGTACTTCTCCAATCTTTCAAATATTATGGTAAGGACAGCAATATGTGATTTTTTTGTCTTGGATTTTCCTAGAATATCATCCACATAGTCTTCCATAATTACATGAAGGAGGTCATGAAAGATAGTTTTCATGGATCTCTGATATGTGGCACTTTCATTTTTGAGACCAAAGGGCATTACCTGGTAAGAGAACGTACCCCAAGGTGTGGTGAATGCAATTTTGTGTTGGTCCTCTACTGCTATAGAAATATGATTGTATCCATAAAATCCATTCATGAGGGACAACATCTCATGCCCAATAGTCAAATATACTATGATGTCAATATTGGGAAGTAGAAAATCATCCTTACGACAAGTGAGATTGAGATCTCTAAAATCAGTATAGATTCGGATGCCCCCAGTGGGTTTACCCACTGGTACAATGTTGGAGACCCATTCAAGATAATTTATAGGCTTGATGAATTCTACTTTGAGCATCTTTTATAGTTCATGTTTTACTAAGAATGCCAATTGTAGATGTATCTTGCGTAATTTTTTCTTTGCAGGTTTTATTTTTGGATCCATATGAAGATGATGTATGACTACATTAGTATCTAGCCCAGGCATATCTTTGTAAGTCCATACAAATTTTATTTTTTCTTTCCTCAAAAATACCATCATGGCTTCTTTTTCTTGTTTATTAAGGGAAGATACAATGTATGTGATCTTTGGATCCTCTTCAGTACCAAGATTAACTACTATAGTATCCTCTATGAGAATAGAAGATTTTTCTAACAGCAATGACATAAAAGGAAATTCAACTTTCCCCTCTTGTAGCACCTCATAAAGGTTTTCACTAGAGGACACATCCTTTATTTTATCTTTTTCTTCATCCCAGGGTGCCTCAGAAAGGTTTTCACCCAAGGATGTTTTTTTCATTTTTTTAATTTTTATCTTCTTCATTTTTGTGACTAAGGGAGTTGAATTAGCTACCAAAGTAGGCTTTCTTGTTGTAATGGATATGATGCTCATTCTCTTGGAGACTCCTTAGTGTAAAAAGTGCAATAAATACCTCATCTGAATCGCATATATTTAAGATAGGTGGTGAATCTTGTTGGTCCCAATCAATTAACCAAGGGTTGGTAAGGGGAGAATCAGGTGAAGAAAGGTCTGATTTGGTGATATGAAGGATACAGGTATCAAGATCATCTTAAATGTACTGGAAAGGAACTTTGAAGAACTCTTCCTCAATGTCCGAATTAGATTCATTCATGCAAAATTACTTGGAAAAATTTATCTTAGTCTCTATGAAAGCCAATCCTTTTCTATGGGGATACCTAGTTTCTTTGATGAGAGTTTTCCTTCCAATTTATTTTTCTCCAAGGCCAGTACCATGATATCACATGATTTTTACAGTAGGAATGGCCTCAACATACTTTCCCTTAGGGATTTCCATAGGTTTATCTTCTTTATCATCAAATATCCAGGATAGAACAGTATCTTACATGTGCTCGTCTAAAAGGGATCCCAAATGTTCAAATGTGGTCTTCTTGCATTTCATGGTTTCCTTATCTCCCATAAGGAAGAGTTGTGAAGGTTTACCATAAGACTTGGGGGAGAGAGGGAGCTTACCAATACACATGGAATTTTCAAATTTATACTCTCTTATACCTTGATCTATGAATCTGACCTTCTTTTTGGACTCAGTGTTATTATCTTGAGTGACTTTTTATTTTCCTTTGGTCTAGTTAGACATATTTTCCTTATCTTCAGAAGAAATGGAAGTTTCTTGTTAAACAAGATGGACATACTCATTCAGTAGAAATTAGTTAGATTTCTTACCTTCTAGTCTCTTGCAATACTAGAAGGGTTCATGATCTCCAAGGATTGTTATTTTAGACCCATGGTGCGGAAACTTTAAACATTGATGCAATGTGGATGGGACACCTAAGATAGTGTGTATCCATGGTCTACCCAAAAGAATATTATAGGGTAGATCTAGATCTAGCATCTGACATACTATTTTAATGAGGGTTGGGCCCACTTGTAAGGGGAGTTAAATGAGACCTTTACTCACCCTTTCTCTATCATCATATGGTTTTATTGTGATTCTCTTGTTCACGTAAATAAGGTCCTCAAAAAGACTAATGTTGCAGATCATGCTTAAATTGCACAAATTTAGATTGGGTTTGTTGTCTATGAGGACTCTTTTGATTTGGGTGTTATGAATTGTGACTTGAATATGTAGGGGTTTATTGTGGTGAGGATTTGGACCTTGGAAATATTTTTTCAATAAACACTAGGTTTTTTTGGGCAACTAAATTTTTTATCATTTCTTGGAACTAGAATGCATTGATATTTTATGGAACACAGGACTCATTCAGGGCATTCTCAAGGACCTATTTGTGAATAGGGTATGTATGAAGAAGATCTAGGATGGATATTTTCACAAGAGTCTTCTTCAATTGGGAAAGAAGGTCATAACACAATGTAGACCGTGTAGATGTTGATGGTACCATAGGTGGCTCTACAATAGGTGGATTTGTAGTAGCTTGTACAATGACCCAAGGACAGTGGGTGGTGACATTGCAATTAGTACTCTTTAGAGTCAGTGTGTTTACATGGGTTTTATATTGTTTAATTTGGCATTGGAGGCAGAGGCATCTTGACCTTGTACCTCAATTTTTCCATCATCAATCAAATCTTGGACAAAATGGAAAAATTTCATGCGTTTCTTGATTTCATGTCCTTTCATGTGATGATAATCATAGTATTCATTGTCCTTGTACCAATTTGGTTTTGGTTGGTTGTCATCATAAGGCCTTGTGTTAGGATAGACATCATTCCCTAATCAACTAAATGTCATAAGATAACATCAAGAGAGTCCTCTAGTTGTGTGAATTATCATCGTTGTGGTGGTTGACTGTTGTTGTTGTTGTTGTTTCCATTATAATGTGAGACTAGGTAACCATGATAACAATATCCTTGATTCTGATTTTGATTGTTTTGATTAGTTTGATTACCTTGATTTCTCTAGTTATTGTTCTGATTACAGTTGTTCTTATTATTTCTATTTTGATTTCCCTAGTTTTTATTGTTGGATGATTGAACATTTTTGACATGCTTAGTATTTGTCACTCCATCATTAACAACACCTTTTTTCTTGGACCAGAACTTGGGTTTATCTTTAGTATTGTTAGATGAATTAGAGGGATAATGTTTAATGGCCCCTTTCATCAAAAGTCCATCTTCAATAGATTTTACCTTCTTAATGAGTTTCTCAAATGAGTCTAGGGAAGCCATTTTCATTTGGAATGACATTTATGTAACTAGATTCTTAGAAAAATATTGATGAGATGTGAATATGTAATTTTCCAAGGCATACGATTTGCAAGGTGTCACCACCTTTCAATAAATCTAGTAAAGGTTTCCCCGTTTCTTTGATTTGTGTTTCATAAGTCACTAAGTGATGCTTTGTTCAATATTGTAAGAGTATTGGAAAACAAATTTCTCAGCGAGATCAAGAAATTTTGACACGGAGCCAGGAACAAGATTCATTAACCACTCAAGGGCATGGCCACCAAGACTCCTAGTAAAGATTATTTTGAGGAAATTGTCATTGTGGGTGACTTCTTGAGTAAATACATAGAATTCTTTGAGATTTTGTACAGGGCATGATTCTCCCTTGTATTTATTGAATTTAGGAATCTCAAAGTTGGTGGGGAATGGTTGAATATTAATTAATTTATCAAATGGATAAGGACATATCTCTTAAAAAGAGAATTCCTTCTTCCCACTTTTTTGCATAGTTTTCACCATGCTCTTAATCTTGTTGATCTTTTGCACCCACTTAGGAGGATTATTGTTGGTGATTGTATGGCCTTGATTCATTCCTCCTCCAAATTATGTGTTATGTCCTCCTAAAGGTGGAGTATTCATGGTGTGTCTTCCAGGAAGAAGTTTGGTGCTGTTTGTATGTGAAGAATTTTGATTCTTCAAGACTCCATTAGGCTTTAAAAAAATTGAAGTGGAGCATTGTCCTGATGACCCTGGTGGATGTTCAGGTTCATGACCCACATTCGAGTCATTATTGTTTGCTCCATTATTTGTGTTATCGTTTGAGTTGGGCATGTTTAGGATTTGTCAGATTTGTTCAAGCATATTATTGGGAGGTTGATTAGTGTTATCAGATGTTGAAGGAATATCAAGAATGACCTTGCCTTTATTGGTTTGAATTAGATTATTTTCAAGAAAGGTCTCATTGAAATTATCAAGGAGCGTGACACCCCTTTGAATAAGATTCAGGAAGATATTGGAACTATTTTCTTGGATTATATTTTCCACTAAGCTCATGTTATTAGTATCTTCAAAGAACTCTTTGGCTCATAGGTTTTCTGCATTGACACTTCTAGGTATGACCATTTCAAATTTCATATTGCATTCCTTGTCTTCATTAAAGTCTTCTTGATAGACAATTTCTTGATCATTATCCATGGTGACAGATTCTTGTCTTATCTTAGCTTGAGATCGGGTAAGTACCATTCAAGGGTGACCTTAGAATGATTGGATTGAAGAATGTTGAAATATTGATGGAAGATGATGAGAGGAAGATAGGAATTAATGAGCTAGGAGAAACTTGGACTAGGATTTGGATTGGATTAAGATGACCAAGCCTCAAGGATTGATTGGATTTTATTTGAGAGGAACTAAGCCTCAATGATTGATTTGATTTGATTTGGGATTGATTTGATTGATTAGATTAAAGAGGAGACAAGCCTCAAAGATTGATTTGATTTAGAGGTTTGGAACAAACCTAGGTGAAACTAGATCTTTTAATTGTGAAAACAAAGGATTGGATTTAATTTAAACTCTTCTCTTATTTGGGTGATAGACTAATGATCCCCAAACAAAAGAGGATTGGATTAAAACTACTAGAGAAAAACTCATTTTTCAAAGTAGTGATGGATTAATTTTTTCTTTGATTAAAGGTCTATGTGACACTATTGGATTGATTCTTTCAACCTATTGCTTGATTGAGGTGTGAAAGATGGATTGATTTGATTTTGATTTGAAGTCCAAGGTTTTGATTAATGCTCCTAACATTTTGAAATGTGACTGAAGAAAGATTTGATTAAACATAAGGGAATGATGAGTGATTGAATAATGATGAAGGTCAAAGGTACTTAATCATATGATTCCCAAGTGAAAAGTACCATGTTCACTTTGTTCTTGGAAACAAAATTAGCAACCCGATTGTTATAGTTGATTTTATCAAACTTTTCACTATCTTCTAGAGTCTTTTGGATAGATTTAGAATAATATTTGTTGACTCTAGATTTTTTTATCAGTGGTCTTCTTTTCTTTATAGACTTGGGAAATTGGAAGTTTTGTTGACTTGGTGGTCAGCACCTCCTTGGGGACTTGCGACATGGCTTAACCGCCTCTCGTGGGTTGGGTTAAATCTAGCATTTGTATCAAGCATTGATAGTTTGAGCTTTTGGTGCAATGGAAAATGATTCCAATAATTGGTATTAGAGCCTTGGGTCATGGGTTCGAGTCCCCCTTCAGTGGGTGCTGAAGGCTCAGTCGGTGTTGAGGGGGAGATTGTTGACTTGGTGGTCAGCACCTCCTTGGGGACTTGCGACATGGCTTAACCGCCTCTCATGGGTTGGGTTAAATCTGGAATTTGTATCGAGCATTGACAGTTCAAGCTTTTGGTGCAACAGCAAATGATTCCAACAAGTTTTACCTTCATATGTTTCACATTATCAATTATGGCTTAAACAGAAGAAATCATGATGTAGATTTCAGAATACGATGACAAAATCAGGAAGACAATATTTTGAATATAATTATTTTTTTGTCCCAAAGGATGTTCTTGGAAAGAATCAATTCCATGCATACATAAAATATTTGGATTACAAGCACATTTGTAAAAAATAGTCCTACAAGGGACAAAGCAACCTTGCAGGATTCAAGTGTATGGGTTTGTTCTATAATGAAAAGTAACAAGCACACCTTTTATCCTTAGAAGGAGATTGTTTAAGACTAAAAAATATTTTTTGACTTAGGAAAACACCCAACAACTCTTTAGAATATTTTTATCACCAAGCACACAATGGCTCTAGTCATGATTTCATATTATCTAAGTGTTAACATTGATGGGAGCTCGATATGGTGAGTTTCTTATGGAGATTACTATTCTCCTTGTACATAGATTATCATCCTTTCAGAGGTGAACTAAGTGGCCACTAATCTACAACCTTTTTTCAAGGCATCCATTCATGATCATCCTATATAGTATTGACTTGCAAGATTGAGGCTTATAGCCCTACAAGTACTCCAACCAATGTAGTCTCGTAAGAAGGATTGAGGTCTCTCATTCCTATGCATGATGAAGTATATGTGAACACAAAAGTGTAAACATAGAACTAACCATGTCTTCCAAGACTTTAATCTCAAGGAAGCATAAATTTATAGTGGGTGGAATAACTGTTGTCTGCTTGTCCCCACTTTGAGTTGTTCCCAAAATATTATTTCCTTAATCAATAGGCTCTCTAAAGGTTTAATGAAAGAGTATATGGATTGGCCATAGAAGGAGTCTATATTTCTATTTTTCCCTCAAGGGAAAAAGGTCATACTCTCCTATTCAACAAGGTTTTCTCCCAAACACACCAAACAAGTTATCAATTCCAAGTTTATTTAAGATAACAATTCAAAAGGCTCTAGGTTTCTCTTTTTCCCAATTGGAGAAAAGAGAGTACTCCCCTAGCTAGTGAGTCATCATCAAAAATCAACTTCCTCATTAATGTTATGTCCCAAAGAAATCATTAAGTAAACACAATATTTGGTTGGATCTCCTTGGCAACCTGCAAAATAACCTTAGTGATTAGTTAAATGTGTTTGGTCTTCTAATAAATTCATGCAAAAAAAATAGGTTAGTAGTCTCAAAAATTTTAATTCTTGTTCAATCATTCTACAAAATCACTATTAGAAGGTGGAAAATATCAGAAACCTTCAAAAAACCCATATCAACAACTTCAAAATGCAAGATACAATGGAAAAAGTTAAAAATAAGCATAGACGCATGTATAGAGATGCCTATGTACAGGAAAAGCCACTTGTGCAGAGATGCATGTATACAGATAAAGATGCTTGTTAGGTAAAGACACCTGTGTATAGGCAGAGACGCCTGTCTGTACAGCAAGAAAATGTCAACTGCAATTTTTTCAAGATTTTATATTCCCATTAACATGAAAATGCATAAAAAGGTTTTAATACTGAAATATGGTAATTTTTAACCTTAATATGCCTAAAAAATTGATTTTAACAACCAAAAGAAGGATAATGTGAAAGACAAATTCCCTTTCTGGTAGAGACGCATGTGTAAAGGCATATGCACCTATTTGCACGATAAGGAAATGGAAACAATGATTTTCTTAGGATTGTGTGTTTCTCTTAACTTGCAAATGCAATAAAATAATTTTAATAATGATATGCTACAAGTATTATCCTTATTATGACTGAAAATACAAATTTATTAAGAAAAACAAACTAAAGGGAAAGGGAAACTCCCTTTCTGTCAGAGACACCTATGTAGTGGAGACTCATGCCTACAAGAAGAGATTCCTTTGTACGTGTGGAGATGCCTATCTGCAAGTTTCACGTAAAACTTTCCTAAAATTAAGAAATAACATTATATAATCAGAATGTGGGTCCCACCGGGTGTGCCAGAATGCATATGTGGAAAAGTAATTTGTGTGGAACAAGCATAAAAATTTAAATTTTATTTATATGTGTTCATATTTAAATCTTAAACTAACAATAAAATCATGTTTATTCTCATTTCTATTCTACTTTCTACATAACCTCGAATGAGCATGAAGCAAGTGCACCCAAGACTTGCTTGATTTAAGCTCTTAGAGAGGATGTGGGTGTGTTCTCCCAATACAAGTATTGATCCCACTAATGAATGAAACTATATTGAAATGAAAGATTGAAATACTCAAGGAGGAGCTATGGAAGCAACCCTCAAGCACTTATGACATGAAGCTATAATTAGCAATCAATGGAAAGTAGCTAAGATTCAAAATCTAAATCTACCATCAATAAAAACAACCATCAAAGAGTTAGTAATAAAATCTATAATGAATGCACTAATAATATCTCTAGAATACAATAATAATTAATGTAAAACAAAAAGTGTCCCTTTTTCCTTGAGACAAGGGTCTTCTTTATAGAATTTTGGAGGACTGGGTTGAGGTGGCATCTATGTGGCATCTATATAGGTGCCACCAAGGAGACACATAAGCCATGCAAAGTCCAAGGCTTTCTCACACATGTGAGAAACTTGGGATGTGAAGGGTCAATGTGTACTCCAAGTACACATGTGTAAGTGTGTGAAAGAAATATGTAAGAGAAAGTCAATTTTCACACTTTTGGAAAGTGTAAGAGGTGTCATCAAAAAATGTACGAAGCATTGTTTAAGATTTTTTAGCAATTTTTGAAAAGGTGTATTTTAAATTATTTTCTTACACATGTGTGAGAAAATTATTAGGACTAATCTTTGTAGAAAGATGAAAATTAGCTTAATTAACCTTAGTTAATTAATAAATAGGCTCATTAGATAGAAAATGATGTGTGTATGGTAGCATCTAGGTTAGGTTTAAGTTAAAATTAAATAAATTTTAACTTAATCATGGTTTAGTAGAAATAAAGCATGTGGAAGAATAAATAAATTAAAAATTTATTTAAAAGCGGAACATGGAGAAAACATGTAATAAATTTAATTTAATACATTAGGGGTAGTATTTTAATTTAATTTAAATACTATAGGCAATGAATCTATTTAATTAAATAAATTTAATTAAATAGATAGATGAATACAACTAATATAATTAATTAAACTTAACTATAATATTATTAGGGACATTAATTAAATTTAATTTAATTAACGTTAATTGTTAGAATGGATAGATTTAGGTGTCTACACAATGATCTCATCTAAATTAAATACATCAATATCATTAAATATATAAAAAATTATCATGGACAACAATAATGAGCATATAACATATCCCTGAACCATATCACTAACAATACATGATCAACAATGAAATATCTCATCAAATCACTGGCACAACATCTGTACACATCATAAAATCACCACCAAATCAACATGGCCAAAATACCATCTATAAATGTAAATGTATACATACATCATCATATAGCATCATGTCACATCACTACAAAGTCATCATGCACATATGATCATCATTGAAATCATATGTATAACCTTCTATCCACATGAACAATGATATCATATGAACAAAAAAATATAACACTAATCAGATGCATCGCCAAAATTCCAATACAAAATCATATTATGAAAATAGTCACAAGATCACTATATATAGAGTCTATCGCATATCAAAAGAATAAGTAATGATAGAATGCAAACACAAGAGACACTATAGGTTGTATAGTACCTTCTAGAAGCTCTATTGCATGTTATAATCACCGAAGAAGGTAGTAAAAAGATTAGGTTTTTATTTTTTTATGACATTTCAATGGGCCTTTGGTTCCTACACCCTTTTAATATTAATAATTAAGCTCATGCCTTACCGAGAGTTCTAGAAAAAGAACTATTAATCTCAAAACCTTACACCTAGGAGAAATATCCTAATGTGAAATCCCATTGATGAGAGATTGATTTGTGCTACATGGAAAAACCTTTAGGATTTTATAAGTAGTCTCTTTGTTGGTTTTAGGTGGTTTGAGGAAAGGAGTAGAAGTTAAATATTAAAAAAATACTCCAATACAATGCATCAATGCAAATATTTTACAAATCTTCAAATTTTCATTCACCATAAAAGAATGATGCAATTTCATATTATAAACATCTCAGATAATGGAAAGAGTATAGAACATTATCCCATGACCTATCCATTATACTAAAATTCTATAAGATGAAATTAAAGAACATACAACTGCATTCATAAATTGATACAAAGCATCGTAACTGTATCAAGTTATAGACTAGAAATAACATAGTAAAATCCAATAGATATTGATTTCTACTAAGAATTTAAGTATAATGCAAAGATCGATACTTATAATTAAGAGTTTCTAACCCCTAAGCTAGAGCCCGACTCTACTTATATATAATTCTTTTTCCCCAAACCCAAAAGAAATGAACCTAATAGAAAATATTTCCCATGTTCATCCACCTACAAATCCTTATGATGAAAGTTATCATAAATGCTTTTAGGATAATAATTTGTGTATCAGACTCTACTTCTACATGTGCAACATTGTTTCCACCTATATCATTTACTCTTTTTGTTGCAAGTGCCTTACCATGGGCTTTTAATTAACTATATTTTCCTTTAAAGCCCCTAAATTGGACACTTGGTACACACAAAGACCACACTAGGAAATCTTGACACTTCAAGAAAAAACCTCACAAATTTTCATAGAATAAGCTGAAAAATTAAAAGAATAGGCCATGAATGAGAAGCTACTGAAGAATATGATTCAATTTGGAAAGAATGGAGGCTCAATCCCAAGCTACTAAGGATTAATCCACTGATTAATGTCTAGCACCTATGTTCTAGGCTCAACACATTCCTCAAGTACAAATGTGGAAATTGAAAAAATGCACAAAATTGACTCAAAAAATTCAATATCAAAAAGTGACTCAAGAATTCAAATTTTGAAACAATTTATTCAACACCAAAAGCCAACAAATTCAAATAATTCTATTAATGTAGCTTGAACTTTTGTTACATTTTCTAAAATATTAAAAATTTCAAACAAAAAAAAGTACCCTTTGGCTCTTAATACAACAACCATTTCATGTACACAATCAATTTCTCTTTTTATTCATTTTCAATAATTGACCATTATGAGGACACAAAAAATGACCAAAACTGAAAATTTAAGAATGATAAATAAATTATATTCATAAGAAAATAATTTCTTTGGAAATGTCTAATTCTCCCTAAAAGGCATGGCATCAAATAGGAAAAAATAATGAGTGAGGAAGGAGAAATAAATTGTTACATTTTTTATTTTTTATACAAACAATTCACACACATGTATAGCTACAAGAGAGAGTGTGAATCCACACAATCCAAGCACTTCCCTTCCCTTTCCTAACTAATCCCTATTGAATCTCACTTCTTAACATTCCAAGTTGAGTCTACAATTCAAATTTTTCAATTTAGTTTCGACAAAGTTTTGAGAGAAAAGTCCTCCAAAATGAACAATGAATCAACATAGTCTTTTCCCTTTTGAACACCTTTTTCCTTTTCCAACTTTTAGAATTTAAAATTTAATGTTAGTTTTACTTTAATCTATCTATCCCAAACACACGCTTCAATAATTTCAATTTCAACTAAACACACAACCTCATCCAATTTGTATAAATTATGCAACAATTGAATCATATAAATATGCAACTCTTAAAATATTTTTTTTAGAAAAACATGAAACTTAAGAAATCATTAAATCATGCATTCACTAAAATTTTATAACAAATGTGGATTTTTAAAATCACTACTAAATCATATCGGTGTTGGTATTTGTCAAATGCAACATAAATTGTACTTGAATTGAGTATGATAGGTTATAGAAGAAAAAGGGATAGATGAGTTTGACACCTTCCACATAACCACATCAATAATAGTTATTGATGAGTCCAAAAATAGTTGTCTTTTAATTGATCTAGTTTATACTTTATCAAAAATTATCAAACTTTTATGCTTAACATTATACCTGTTAGACCAATTTTTATACCTTATATGATATATGATAGATGTTTTGTTGTGTAATTTTATGATTTATTATAATGGCATAATGTCATGAATGGGATCAAAGTGTATGCATATCTATTTTTTTAGAACTAACCTACAACTTCAGAGAATTAGCAATTCACACCTATCCAAGCTAGAGGATTAATTATATGGTGTTCACAAGGAGGGAGTTAAAGGCAGTAATCAACATACATGCTCCACCCGTGTTGGCTTCATCATGAAGTTCTAGTGAATGAAATAGAATTGAGAATCTACAAAAATGACAATGCCACTAGCCCTGTATTTACTTTCCCTTGTGTGATTTCACATTTTGTGATGAAGAGTTTGAGTCCTTGTAGAACTCAACAGTATTGATTAGTTATTTGTTGATATAGTAAAGGAATAAGGCATCATCTTTTTTTATATCAAGAATTCAATTGTAGTTATGATATCTCTCAGATTGTCTAATAAAATCTAAATTGGTCTAGAGTCATGTCGGTCTAGTTATGTTGGATTCTACCTAGATTGCAAACATAGAAGTAGATGATAATATTTGTTATTGTGCACCACTATTATCAATGCAAGTGAATGATTAGCATTGATCTAGGTTAGTTAAATTCCTAATTTTTAGACATTATGACACCTTAAGAAAGGGTCATTCGAGGTGAAATAACTCTCTTGATAAATTATATTAGATTAGAACATTTAATAGAATAGTAGGTACATTTTTAATGTTAAGTGGTTTCTTAAGTTAACACTGAATCAATTACTACTTTTCAAACTATTTAATTTTTTTTAAATGTTTTTCTATGTATACAATTTTATTCATAAATATATTTATTTGCTAATTGTTTAGTTAGTCTTCCCACAATGATTTCTACCCTCGTTGTGTCAATTAGTACCTGTAGCCACTACTATGTAGACTAGACCCATGTTAGCATTACTTCTTATTTATTTAATTTTTTATTTTAAATCAATTATTTTCATGAATAAATACAAGGCTAAGAACTCTCTATTGCACATAGAGTCCCAACATCATCCAAATACACACATCCTTTGTTGATAATTAAATGAGCCTTCCTAGAAGAAAAAGGTTACTTAATGCAAAATTAGTTTCTTTTTTAGGAGTGTGCATCAACTTTTCTAAAACAACCAATTATGTATAGTGTACACTAGTCATTTTTTATGTCATTTCTAGGTATAGTACTAAGGCTTGGGATTCATTGAATAGATTTATTGCTTGTTATTTTCTTATATTAGGGCAAATTTTTTATCTTTTTAGCATTAAAATAAGTAACTTCAATTTTAATTTAAAAATTTTTACTAACAAGTGCAACAAGGTAACCTACAATCTCTCAATTTATATTGCATGCAGTCTAGAGAGATGCTCTATAAAGGTTCATTCTCTCTACTAAAAGTATAGAAGATATACTAGCCATAATTATTAGATTGACAAACTTTTCTTACATAACAGGAGAACCAAATGACATTACCAATATAGAAAGAGGGGGGGAAGACCTTTTTCAATAACCTATCCAAATAAACCCTTCTAAATATATAGAGGAGGCACCCTAAATTGCTAAAGTAGAAAATCCCGTAAAATTGGTTACCTTTGAGTTCTCTATCTCAGACTAGGAAAGGGGCGTTTCCCTTAAGAGAATACTCCCATAACCATTTTCTAATCTCAAAATATCCTAATAATTTTCTATTTGAGTTTTATGTTCTTTGTCACAGCTATGACTATACCACTAACTACATAGACTTAAGCTCTTTCTAGCCAACTTGAAGGATGTTTCCTTGAGATGGTTCATGGCGAGAAGAAACATTATTAATTACTATAGAAATATCAAGACTATTCTAGAAGTGGGGATATTACTTTATATTTTTAGGATGACTTAAAGAGACCATGAACCTCTTTAAGACATGTGGAAAGATTTCAATTTTCCTTGAAGAAATATACATAGAACAGACTCTCTCTTGAATCCCTCAAGCTTGTATTTTTGAGAGGTTTCAATCAAGAATGTATTAATGTATTTAATTTTATGGTAGGAGGAGATATTTCACAAGTGGCCTTAGATGATATTTATAATATTTATAAGAAATATTTTTCATCCATACTAAAGAAAAATGGGATCCCCAAACTCCTCCCTACTTCAAAAACCTCCAATGTTGTCTCTCGAGTGGAACTCAGTAATATTTTGTATTATATGAAGGAAGACATAATTATCCACCTTTCTACACCACTGGAAACTTTTCATGTCAGAAACAATCAAGCATAGGTTGAATAAAATTTTACTGAATATTGTCCACACTACAGGTAGAAGAAGTCTAACCGTAAGTGAAAAATAGTTGTTCTTTTATAATATAATCTAATATGCCTAAATTTCCACACATTGAAGGATGGGGAAGGGTAGGTATTTTATATTTCTTAAAGATATCCATGGTAGTAGAGACAAGGTATGCCTCCTAATCCATTCTATAATGATGCATTCCCTGGGTTCAACCAGAATGCTACAAGTTGGAACAAATAGTCATGCAATCACATGCCTAATTAATCATCGTAAGGTGGTTCATTTCCAATTGGGTACCTCAAAAAGGGGGATGGTCACAACTACCTCAACTTAAATTTCCAAATTATAATAAATGATAATGTAACCAAACTCTATGGACTCAACCATGGAGAGGGAATCAACAATGACTACAATCCAATATGACCTATTTGTAGCCACTGTAAAATTTTAACCCGCAACCCACTCACATGTGTAATAGAGCTCCTCAATATCTAGCCATTATTCTAAATTATAATGCATCTAGTTCCATGCAGAAAAGAGCCCTACAACTACCTACTCAACCTTCACCAAATCTTATCAATAAGCCTATTCAATAGGCTTACTCTAAGGATGCTTCACATTAATTAGCTTATGTTGTTGATATTAGTGGTGTCCATCTTTGTTTAGTTAAAACTCTTGTTGGTCCTACAACCTACCAAATCAATGAGATATATGCTAATGAGCTAGAAATAGATGCCACTAACTAAGTACAACCATACAAAACCCATGACCATGTCAAACCCAATAAAGAACCCATGTTTCCAGAGAGATTAGCCACTCAAAAATATCATTTGGAACCTAAGTTTCACATAAGAGGACAACTTAAGAATTTATGTGTCAAGATTCCTCTCATTGAGGCCATCAAGGATGTTCATATCTATACTTAAATGAATATTATGATAATGCAATTAAGTATATGCTTTATGTGGATTTATTAGGAAAATGGCAACTGAATTCAAATTATGATGATATCTGATCTTACTGTAAATTAAATTTTAGGTGCTTAAATGTTATTTATATGGACATATAATTTCATGTGGGAAATGTGTAGAAAATTGTTAAATTATTTCTGGTATGCCGAACTGTGAATTGGTTATGTGAAGATGTTAAGTAAATGGTAAATACTTGAATGATGTTTATTCTCATATATTTTATATGCATGTGATTTCATGGACTACTTATGTTTGAATTGAGCTATGTAGGAAAATGACCATGGAAATTATTCAAAGAACTAAGACAAAACCTATGTGTGATAGTGAGTCCAAGGTTGTGTCTATTGAAGAGACAATACCTCATATGTAATGTTCTTTTCTTCATAAATGTGAATGTTTCTATTTTTGTTTAAATTATAATTTGTAATTATGTAAATACCTAAATTGACAAGCCATGTGTATTTTGTGATGTGCATTTTTTTGATGTCATTTGACACTTGTAATGCATGTATGTGGCAATGACATGTCCATTTGAGGATTATTGTGTTGCAACCTAACCTAGGATACTACCATGTAGGATCCCCATGAGAACCTCTTGGTTAGAGAGCCTTAGCTTGGGTCAAATCAAGTGAAACCCGTACGTAAACATAAGGTGAGTTTTTTGAGGGTTAACCTAACTCCCAGGGTGGAGTTAAGGTCCTTTTTATAAGCTCACTTGATGTACCTATGGGTAAGGGGAATTTTAAGCCATAATACCATCTATTTATGACTTTAGAGTCCTTTCAAAAGTTGGCTTCTCAAGATGGACGAAAATTAACTTTTGGAAGATTTTCCTTGGGATGGTAACCTTCCTTTGATTCGAAAGTACCTTCTCCCCATCCCCTAGTCACCTCTTTGGATACCATTTTGGGAGAAATCATTTAAGGATTGGGGAAGAAAAACCAATGGGAACCCATACCTTTCCCAAGAGAGTCAGGAAATGTGAGGAGAGCCTTTTTAGAGGTATCTCCAAAACTTAGAGGTTGTTCAACCACTCTCTAATTTTGAAGACACTTAGAGTTTGAATCTTAAGTAATGAAATTTTAGCTAAAGAAGGATAAGGACTTTGGGGAAGCTCTTTATCAATCATTAATTTTCCATAGCTGGAGTAGAGGTTGGTTGCAACCCTCTCTATATTCATTATGTTTTCTTAAGTATGCAAACTTGAAGTTGAATGTGCTTGTGTTTTATTTTTATTGTGCCTTTCGTTCTCAAATATTTCATTGTGTTTCATGATTGTTTGTTTTATGGGAGTTCAAGGCAAAAATCACCCTTGGGAGGGAAGAGTAGCCTTGGGGGTGAGGGTTTTAGGATAGCTTAGGAGTGTAGAGTCTCTGCTCAAGGAGGAACGGGATAAGACATGGATTATAGGATCCTTGTTGTCATTGTGTTTTTTTTAGGGGGATGTCATAAGGGGATTTTTTGGCATGTATCCATGGGGGGCATAAGTGCTAGTTGGTTTTTTATTATAGAGAAAATAAATAGTTGTGTAAACCTTGTGAAAGCATTTGCAAAATTGTTTAATGGAATTTCTCCTCCTAAGTATTTGGTCCACCTTCACCCCATTATTTGGATCATTTAGTGGCCTTATGTGTATAAGCCTTGAGTTGGGAGTTCTTGTTTTTTATATTGTTTATTAAATCTATTTTTGCATATGTTTATGGCTTGTGTGTAACCCATTTTGTGCCTAGTTCTCCTAGCTCGGGGGTGGCCTTGTAAAGGCTTAGGTTGGGAGGTGAGCCTCAAGTTGTATGTTTATTACAGGGTTTCATATGGCATTAAAGCTAGAAAAGAAAAAAAAATGAGGAATAAGAGAAAGTGAGAAAGTGTTAAGTTACCATTATTTTTTATTTGTATGCAAATGTAAAAGTTAAAGACTTATGCATTTTCAGCTATTTGAAAGGGTTGTGAAGTAAAAAGTTTGATATATATTGTTGTTCAAAAGTTGAATAGATTGAAGTTGTATACCCATTGTATTTTATGCATATCTTTGTTACATCATTTATTGAAAAAGAAAGTTTAATATTTTACATCATATATACCTTTGTTATATTTTATTTTTAAATGCAGATTTAGAAAGGGTAAAAAAAAGGAAAAATTTAAATTTAAGTATGACCTTCTTTTAGTTGTGAATGTCTTGTTTAAATAGAAAATTAAATGTAGATAGTTGTAAATGTATATTTTCTTGTTCACGTAAATTCATTTTAAAATCTGTTTATGAATATGGGACATACATAAAAATGCACGTCTTATATTAGTTCTTTATTAGTAAATACATTCATTATGTCAAAGAAATTGTATGCTCAAGAATATATAGATATGTTTGTATATATATCAATGTAAAGATATATATATAAATATATATAGTTTTGATTTCTTAAATCTGTATTTATTAGAGAAAAATAAATAAATTGCATTTTTTAGGAGAAAATCACTAGTATTCTACAGCCTTAAAAAATATGTGTCAAAGATGTGTGTGTGTGTGTGTGTGTGTGTGTGTGTGTGTGTATACATATATATATATATATATACACACACATATATATACATATATATACACATACATATACATATACATATATGCAAATCTATGTTTATATATGTAAACTATCAACATTGTAACTCCATTAGTAAACTTATAATCATTTTACCTTATCAACATGCAACAGTAGTTAATTCAATCATGTTAAAAAAAATGGGTTTGTTTTTTCTATAAAATTTGGGCCTGACATTTTAGTATCAGAGCTAGGTTTCAACACTAGGAGCCTTAAATCATTACATTTCACTTAAAACTTTTTATTGAACATGTAGGATACCTCCTATAACATGATAAGATCACAGATATGGATGAGGCCCTAGGCATTCTCTCTCGACATGAGAGGATGTTGACCAAGTAGCAGAGGTTCCTAAAGGGGTTCAAAGACCTCCTCCTAAGAAACCACCTAACCCAAACTAGGACATTCTGAATGCACTATAAAACCTTATTGGCATAGTTTAGCATAGGCTACCACCAATGGATCAATAGAAAAAACATCAGGGTACAGAGGGACATAGGTTAGCAGCTAGAGAATGGAGAAGGATCCCTCACCCTAGCCCTGTAGAGGGTCAGGATGATCATGAGAATGAGACAAAAACATATGCCATGGATACCACCAAATATAGTGCCAAGTGTTGTAGAGAGGGTACCATGAGATCTAGGGGATCAAATTAGAGAGCTACTTCACCTACAGCCACCACTCTTTTCAGGATCTACTGATGGGGAAGAGGTAGAGGCATGGCTTTTGTGATGCAGGGGCATTCTAGGGTACTCGATGAATCTGCATGGGAGGTATGTTGTTTGGCCGGTGTTACTCAGTTGCATCCTTGACCGATGGTCTCATTCATTGAAGGAAGCTCGGTCACTGAAGGAACTCGGTAATCTTTGGCACTCAGTGAAATTGTTACTCGGCAATGCCTGTAGTGCTCAGTCGACACTGGTGCTCGATGATGCCTGGCATGCTCGGTTATTTCACTGTTGCTTAATAGTTCTGGTTTATCGATTGGAGTTCTGTGTGATTTGTTGGGCTGACTTGGTGCATTTATTGTTGGTAGCTATTATTACAAGCCAACATGTTGAATTAAATGTTTGTAAGGCTATTTGAGAGCTGACTTGTATTGCATTTAATATTTTTTGGGGGGAGTTAATAGTTTCATCCAGCTAACTTGTGGCTGATGATTAGTATTTAAAGGGGTGTTTGGGTAGATGTTTGGGGAGATGACTTGGAAGACTTAGCGAGTCAGATCAGACATTCTGAAAGATGGAATTGGTGAAGTTGTGGAAAATATCTTGCATGATCTTGTAGATCAGATTGTTATCTGATATTTTATAATTGCAGAGCTAGTGGTTTGCACACTTGGAGACAAGGAGATTTCTTGGAGGCTTGCGAGCTCAAGTTTAGATCTGCCTTAGGGTTTCCATCATTTGTTGATTATTCCAGAGTTGAACTAGCTAAGATTATATTGGATCTATGTGGATCTTGAAGAAATTGTTTCTATTGTAAATTGGCCCTAACTCGAAAGGCCTTATAGTCGAGCATGTTAATGAAAATTGATTTGAAACATCTTGTTGTGTTGTGTTTTCCACTATGTAATTCTGAAGCTGCAAGGCTGGATTGTCCTTAACTGGATCCTCCCTGCCTTGGTCTATGTTAGGTGGTATCAGAGTGAGAGTTGATCTTATGGAGGGAAGGTTGACCTAGCAAGGCTGATCTTGCAAAGTTGATCTGGTTGGTAAAGAGATCGTATGATCTGAGTTACATATCTGTGGCTTTGAACTTGTGGATCTTGCCCTAGTTGTTTGTGCAAGGTAGCAGGTTGAGATCTGACTTGCATACAACTTGGAGATTGCCACAAGGTGGTTAGTGTAGGGTTTGTTGCAGAGGGTTTCTCTTATCTTTAAGGATTCCTCTGAGAAGGTTGGACCCTAGAGTACTTGCAAATCTCTGTGATACTATTGAATCTAGGATTACAGAGAAGGTGAAATCAGATTTTAGATCTGAGATGGAGTTGATGAAGAATGACATGGTCACTGAGATCATGAGAGTTGTTGTTGGTGTACCTCAGAATGTTGGTATTGAAGATGGTTATGAGGAAGCTTCTGAAGACTTTGAACCTTTTAGATCTAGTGGTGATGACTGGTGGGATAGATCTGGTGAAGACAAAACTGCTCGGTTGCCTAGATTTGGAGCTCAGTTAAGTAGTAGTTACCGAATCAAAGTTTCTACTTTATCTGGTACTTTGAAGCCTGAGAACTTGATTGATTGGATTGGTCAACTTGACAATTTCTATGAGCTAGAAGAAATTAAAGATCCTCTTTGGGTGAGATTAGCACAGACAAAGTTGAAAGGACATGCTACTCTTTGGTGGAAAGAATTACAAAGAGATAGAGAAGATGAAGGTGAAATGAAGATCAATCGGTGGAGGTTGGTGGTGACTAAGTTGAAAGATAAGTTCATACCTTCTCACTGTGAGCTTGACTTGTTTAAGAAGCTGCAGAATCTAAAACAGAAGGATTTTTCTATTGAGGATTATACCAAGCAGTTCTACAAACTTACTATTTAGTCTAGACACAAAGAGCTTGGTAAGGAAAAGGTAGCTCGGTATGTGAATGGTTTGAGATTCAATATTTAGGATGAGCTTGGTATGTTGAAGATTGATTCTATTGAAGATGCTTATCATTATGCTCTGAAGGCAAAAGATAAGTTGAAGAGGAAACAACATGGTAACTCCCGAGGGAAAGAAAAGATTGATCACTCAGTGAAGGATAAACTGACTAATGCAGAAGATGAACAAAAACCTATGGAACCGAAGAAGAAGATAGGTAGAGTTATCTTTAAGGGTACTTGTTATAACTGTGGAGAGGAAGGACATCATTCTTTTGAATGTACATAGAAGAAGCTTGGTGACTGACAAACTACTATGGTGAATGATAATGAACCTGAATCTGAGAACTTGTTTCTTCGGTGAATATTGCTCGGTACAAAGGAGGAACCTTGTCAGAGGAGTAACTTGTTTAGGACTTGATGCAAGTCTGGAGGTAAACTTTGTGATGTTATTGTTGATAGTGGTAGTATGGATAACCTTTTTGCTGAGGACATGGTTCAAAAACTTGGGTTGAATAGAATGAAGCATCCTTGTCCTTATAGGATTGGTTGGCTATAAGATGTTCATGCTCTAGAAGTAAGAGAACAATGCTTTATTGATGTTTAGATTGGCCAATATAAGGATCTTGTGTTATGTGACATTGTGAAGATGAATAGTTGTGATATATTGCTTGGTAGACCTTGGCAATATGATTGCAAAGCTATGTATGACTATTTCAGAATGCATTTACTATTGAGAAGGATGACAGGAAGTTTTCCCTGATGCCTTTACTGGATACAATGCTTGGTAGGAGAAGCTTGAGTATTGGTAGCCGAGTTGAGTTGGTAGATACAGAGAAAATGAATGATCAGTGTGGAGGATAGACCTATGTGTTGTTGAGGAAAGACTTGAAAAGATAGAGAAAGCTGAAGTGGAAGAGTATGCAAACTAAAAAGGTGGAGGACTTGTATGTGAAGAACCAGTTCGGGGTTTATGTGTTGATCCTAGAAGATGTTCTTCTCACATATGAACATCTTTTCGTACCTGGGGTGTCTAATGCAGGGGAATTCTAGGGTACTCAGTGAATCTACATGGGAGGTATGTTGTTTGGCTCGTGTTACTCAGTTGCAGCCTTGACCGATAGTCTCAGTCATTAAAGGAAGCTTGATCATTGAAGGAACTAGGTAATCTCTGGTGCTCGGTGAAAGTGTTACTCGGCGATGCTTGTGATGCTCGGTCGACACTATTGCTCAGTGATGCCTAGCATGCTCAGTTATTTCACTGTTGCTCAGTATTTCTGGTTTACCAACTAGAGTTCTATGTGATTTGTTGGGCCGACTTGGTGCATTTATTGTTGGTAGTTGTTACAGGCCAACATGTTGAATTAAATTTTTGGTAAGGCTATTTGAGAGCTGACTTGTATTGCATTTAATATTTGTTGGGGGGAGCTAAGGGTTTCATCCAGCCGACTTGTGGCTGATGATTAGTATTTAAAGGGGTGTTTGGGTAGATGTTTGGGGAGATGACTTGGAAGACTTAGCGATTCATATCAAAGGCTCTGAAAGCTAGAGTTGGCAAAGTTGTGGAAAATATCTTGCATGATCTTGCAGATCAAATTGTTATCTGATAGTTTTTAATTGTAGAGCTAGTGGTTTTCACACTTGGAGACAAGGAGATTTCTTGGAGGCTTGTGAGCTCAAGTTTAGATCTTTCTTAGGGTTTCCATCAATTGTTGATTATTTCAGAGCTGAACTAGCTAAGATTGTATTGGATCTATGTGGATCTTGAAGAACATATTTCTGTTGTAATTGGCCCTAACTCAGAAGGCCTTACAGCTGGGCATGTTAATGAAAATTGATTTGAAACATCTTGTTGTGTTTTGTTTTCCTCTATGTAATTCTAAAGGTGCAAGGTTGGATTGTTCTTAATTGGATCCTCCCTGCCTTGGTCTGTGTCATTTTGAGTTTAGAGTGGTGCTTTGGATTGCATCCATACAAGAGAAATCTAAAGGCACATTTTTTGATTCATCTCCTCAGAGGGACCACCTCTACTTGGTGGAGATAGGAGGAATATAAGAGTAACTTATTTATCGACACTCTCACTTGGGACACCTTCTTGGAGAGGTTCAGAGACATATACTTTTCAGATCATTTCAGGTAGAACCGCATTGATAAGTTCCATGATCTTCAGTAGAGGGGACTCACCATATTGCAATATGAGAGCAAGTTCCTTAAGCTTCTACCTTGTGTGGACTACATGAAGGATGAGAATTTTCTAGTTAACCTTTTTGGCAGGGGATTGAATATTGTGATATCAAGACCCGCTACACATCGAAGCTCCAAAGATACTTTAGGTTTTCATAGAGAAGGAATTGATAGTCAAGGAGATTCATATGAAATTATAGGATACATGGGATTGGTCTCTAAACTGTCACCCCACACCCTCACCCTCAGCAGTAGCCTCAACAAAATCAGAGGCAAAGACCACCACAGGGACATCAAGGCTCTAAGCGCAAGTAGTGGTAGACACAGGGTCTTAGAAGAGATTAATGACCACAAGTTAAATCTACACCTCTAGCTCAGACTTAGCAGTCCATCAGAGGTGGTTTTAATGGGTCTATTAGGAGTGTAGGATAATAGTATTCTAGGCCACAAGAGTTCAAAATTAGATGCGTAGACCATGTTACACATGTTGTGTCATGTGGAACATAGCTATAGATTATTCACAGTGTTAGATGGTAGGAAGTCATCGTATGGTGAGATTAGAGCCTATAGTTTGGGACATGGGTAAGACCCACAAGGTATCTACAATAGTTGATAACTACTAAGAAGAGCATCAGGCCATAGTGATAGAGGCCAAAAGTATGATCAGAGGTAGTATTTTCACCATCATATTTGATTCAGGAGGTACTTATTTGTTTTTTCATTATTGATTGTGGAGCATTGTGGGCTAGTGGCAACTAGGTAGGATGTTAGTTGGGAGGTTGAGTTAGCATGAGGGCTAGAGTGTCGGTTAAGTCAATGGTTAAGGATTATCAGATTCAGATTGGTGATATGACTATAATGATATACCTCTATATTACACCTCTAGGATCTTATGGTATTATTCTTTACATGGACTGACTTTATGCCCATATATCCAAGATGGATTGTCCGCAAAAAAATATTGAGTGTGTAGATCATCATGGCACTTCTACAGTAGTTTTAAGGATTCAGAGGCCTATATCTCTTCGTATGATCTCCACTATGTATCTTAAGTGGATTATGCATAATGGATGTCACTTATTTTCTATTACTATCATTGATAGGGAAGAAGAGGATGAGAAGGAACCATATCTTGATGATCATCCTATTATTTTGGAATTTTTAGATGTGTTCTCTTTCGAGCTACCTAGTATGCCTCCCCATAGGGAGGTTTACTTTCATATAGATCTTGTACTAGGAGTCGTGTGAGTTTCAAGAGCACCATATAGGATGACAACTAATGAGCTTAATGAGATCAAATCCAGCTAGAGGAGCTTTTAGAGAAAGGGCACATTTTTCCTAGTGTCTCTTCTTGGGGTGCATCGGTGATCTTCATTAAGAAGAAGGATGGATCTCTTCAGCTATGCATAGATTACCGACAATTGAATAAGTTAACTATTAAGAACATGTATCAACTTCCTAGGATTGATGATTTATTTGATCATCTTTAGAGTGCCAATTTATTCTCAAAGATAGATCTGAAGTTCAGGTACCATCATTTGAGGATTGTAGAGAGCGATATATACAAAACTACTTTCCATACTAGATATGGCCACTATGAGTTCACAGTTGTCCATTTGGTCTTACAAATACTCTAGTTGTATTCATGAGTCTCATGAATGGGTTTTTTCACACATTCCTTGACTATTTTTTTATTGTGTTCCTATATGACATATTTGTATATTCTCATAATCAAAAGCATGAGCAACACTTGAGATAGGTATTGCAGTGTTTGAGAGAAAATCAATTGTATGGAAGCTTGTCAAAATGTGCATTCTTTAGATTCAAGATCTGATACCTAGGACATGTTATTTTAGGTGATAGGATCTCAGTTGAACCATCAATGATCAAATCCATCATGGATTGGACAATGCCAACCACTCTGACTGAGATCAGCAGTTTCATGGGGTTACTAGGATATTACAAATTCTTTTTTGAGGGATTCTCTAAAGTGGCACACCCTATTACATCCCTTCACTAAAAGGGAAAGAAGTTTGAGTGGATAGGGAAATGCAAGAGGTCCTTTTAGGAACTCACAAAGGCACTTATTAGTACACCTATCCTTGCTATGCCAGATCCTTTAGCAGATTTTGTGGTTTGCAAAGATGTTTCTTTGGATGGTTTGGGAGAAGTACTTATACAAGGTGGTCTAGCCATCACATATGAGTCTAGGAAACTTAAGACTCATGAGATTAACTTTCCTACCCATGACCTTGAACTTTTAGCATTGGTGCACACATTAGTAAGATGGAGACACTTCCTCTTAGGAAATTGGTTTGAGCTCCATACAAATCACTAGATTTTGTAGTACATATTCACTCGGCCAAATCTTAATGCTTGCCAGAGGAGATGGATGGAGTTCATTTCTGAGTATGATATTGATGTCCACTACATCAAGGGGAATGATAACATAGTCACAGATGCATTAGGTATGAAAAATCATGAGATATTTTATGTCTATGAACATAGGTTTGAGGGATCACATATTGCATCACGTACATGAGCATGAGTGGTATGTAGAGGTTTTTCAAGTATTTTAATCTCAAAAAGCACTAGAGGGGAAGTATGTTGATCATTCATTGGATTTTGATGGACTATTATGCCATAGAGGATGCATCTATGTACCTTATTCTGGGGGATTTTGATAATACATTATGTTAGAGGCTCATAGAGAACCTTATGGATTACATCCTAGTGTCAAGAAGATGCATGAAGATTTGATAGAGTTGTATCACTGGTCAAGCATGAGGTAATACATTGAATAATTAGTATCTCAATGCCTTGAATATCAGAGAGTTAATGAAAAACACCACCATCCAAGTTGATTTCTTTAGCTCCATTAGATACCTAAGTTGAAGTGGGACACTATTTCCATGGATCTCATCATTGGCCTTCCTATGTCATCTCGCCGCCAGGATGCCATCATGGTGATGGTTGACAAGATGACCAAGGTGGCTCACTTCTCACCCATTCATACTACATTCACAATGCCAGCAGTGTCACGTGTGTTCTTGTAGGATATTTTCATACTTCATGGCATTCCTTAAAAGATCATTTTTTATAGGGACTCTCTCTTTACATCTTCCTTTTGGAGGGAATTACAAGCAGCTTTGGGCACTAGGTTCAAATTTAGCACAACATATCATCTGGAAATGGATTGACAAATAGAGAGGATTAACCAGGTGTTAAATGAAATTCTCTATATTTATGTTATGGACCATTAGATGAGATGGGAGGAGTACCTACACTTGGTATATTTTACCTATAATAACGAGAACCACACATCCTTGGAGATGCCACCTCTCTAGCCCTTGTATGGTAGACCTTGCAGGACACCTTTAAGTTGGGATTGTGTTGAGGATAGAGTAGCTATTGGGAAAGAGTTAGTTTGGGATATGGAGAAGCAGGTAGATTTGATTAAACAACACCTTAGAGAAGCTCAAGATAGATAGAAGTATGTGGATGCAAAGAGGATAGATCATAGTTATATGTTTGGTGATAGAGTCTTCTTGAGAGTGTGGCCGCATAAGAGTCCAATTCATTATGGAAATGGCTCTAAGCTTGCACCTTGCTTTGTAAGACCTTTTGAGATCCTTGAGAAGATAGGACCAGTTTCTTACCATCTAGCCTTACCACCTAGCTTGGCACACATCCACAATGTGTTTCATGTTTTTTTACTAATTAAATATGTTTACTATGAGTCTCATGTAATATATTAGGATTCTTTGCAGGTGGAGTCAGACAAACAGCTAGCTTTGGAGCCCATTCGCATTTTGGCACGTTGAACGTTGTCTCTTCGAGGTCATGAGCTAGACCAGGTTAGGGTCTAGTGGGATTGTTATGATGAGGTTACAACATCATGGGAGGACGTGGGACTAATGAGATCACAATATCTCAAACTTTATGATGAACTCCAGGAGGAATTTCATGCCTAGGGGGGAGAGTGTGAGGCCCTACCGTTTTTCCTGACATAGCATTTCATTGATCTTCATGATAGACTTAATATTTGATATATTATGTTGATGTATTATAGATGTATATGCCATAAGAGAGGGATTTGATCACATCAGATTGTGATGCACTTTATTTTATGTTGTTTCCATACTCATGATGATGAATTTATGATACATTTATGATTTCATTATGGTTTATTCGCTTAAATAAATATTATGATGATGCAATTAAGTATATGATTTATGTGAATTAATTAGGAAAATGGAAATTAAATTCAAATTATGATGAGATGTGATCTTATTGTAAATTAAATGTTAGGTGCTTAAATGTCATTTATATGAGCATTTAATTTCATGTGAAAATACGTACAAAGTTGTTTAATTATTTCTGGTATGCCAAATTTTGAATTGGTTATGTGAAGATGTTAAGTAAATGGTAAATATCTAAATGATGTGAATTCTCATATATTTTATATGCATATGATTTAGTGGACTATTGATGTTCGAATTAAGGTGTGTAGGAAAATGACCATGGAAATTATTCGGAGAACTAGGACCAAAACTATGTGTGATAGTGAAGCCAAGGTTGCATCTTTTGAAGAGACAATGCCTCATATGTAATGTTAGTTGTTTCATAAATATGAATGCTTGTATGTTTGTTCAAATTGTAATTTGTAACTTTTAATTATGTAAATACCTAAATGGACATGCCATGTGTATTTTGTGATGTGTATTTTTGTGGTGTCATTTGGCACTTGTAATGTGTGTATGTGGAAATGACATGTCCATTTGAGGATGCTTGTGTTGAAACCTATCCTAGGGTAGTACCATGTAGGATCCCCATGAGAACCACTTGGTTAGAGAGCCTTAGGTTGGGTCAAATCAAGTAAAAATTGTAGGTAGAGTTTAGGTGAGTTGTTGGAGGGTTAAACAAACTCCTAGGGTGGAGTTAAGGTCCTTTTTATAAGCCCACTTGATGTACCTATGGGTAAGGGAAATTTTAAGCCATAGTACCACCTATTTATGACTTTAGCATCCTTTCAAAATTTGGCTTCTCAAGATGGACGAAAATTAACTTTTGGAAGATTTACCTTGGGATGACAACCTTCCTTTGATTGGCAAGTACCTTCTCCCCATCCCCTAGTCACCTCTTTGGGTACCATTTTAGGAGAAAACATTAAGGAATGGGGAAGGACAACCAATGGGGACCCACACCTTTCCCAAGACAATTGGGAAATGTGAGGAGAGCCTTTTTAGAGGGATCCCCAAAACTTAGAGGTTGTTCACCCACTCTCTAATTTTGGAGACACTTAGAGTTTGAATCTTGAGTAAGGAAAGTTTGGCTAAAGAAGGAAGGGTAAGGAATTTTGGGAATCTCTTCATCAATCATTAAATTTCCATAACTATAGTAGAGGTTGGTTGCAATAATCTCTATATTTATTGTATTTTCTAGAGTATGCAAACTTGAAGTTGAATGTGCTTGTATTTTAGTTTTATTGTGCCTTTCCTTCTTGGATATTTCATTGTGTTTCATGATTGTTTTTTTAATGGGAATTCAAGGCCAAAATCATCCTTGGGAGGGAAGATTAGCCTTGGGGTGAAGGGTTTTAGGACATCTTAGGAGTGTACAATCTCTCCTCATGGAGGAGAGGGATAAGGCATGGATTATGGTATCCTTGTTACCATTGTGGTTTTTTTTAGGGGTTCATAATGGGAGTTTTTGGCATGTAGCCATGGGGGCATAAGGGTTGGTTGGTTTTTTATTATAGAGAAAATGAATGGTTGTGTAAGCTTTGTGAAGGAATTTGTAAAAAAAAATTAATGACATTTCTCCCCCCTAATTATTTGGTCCACCTTCACCCCATTATTTGGGTCATTTAGTGGTCTTGTGTGTATAAACTTTGGATTGGGAGTTCTTGATGTTTGTATTATTTGTTAAATCTAGTGAGCCTCCATGGTCAAGTTGTATGTTTATTGTAGTATTTTGTATGGCATTAAAGCTAGAAAAGAAAAAAAAATGAAAAATAGGAGAAAGTGAGAAAGTGTTAAGTTAATGTTGTTTTTTATTTGTATGCAAATGTAAAAGTTAAAGACTTGTGTATTTTCAGCTATTTGAAAGGGTTGTAAAATAAAAAGTTTGATTTGTATTGTTGTTCAAAAGTTGAGTAGATGGATTTAGAAAAGATAAAGTTTTATACCCATTGTATTTTATCCATTCCTTTGTTGTATCATTTATTGAAAAAGAAAGTTTAGTGTTTTACATTATATATACCTTTGTTATATTTTGTTTTTAAATGCAGATTTAGAAAGGGTAAAGAAAAGGAAAAATTTATTTAAGTATGACCTTTTAGTTGTGAATGTCTTTTTTAAATAGAAAAGTAAATGTAGATAGTTGTAAATGTATATTTGCTTGTTCATGTAAATTCATTTTAATTTGTTTATGAATATGGGACATAGAAAAATGCAAGTCCTATATTAGTTCTTTGTTAGTAAATACATTCATTATGTCAAAGAAATTGTATGCCCAAGAATATTTAGATATATTTGTATATATATCAATGTAAAGATATATATATAGTTTTGATTTCTTAGATCTATATTAATTAGAAAATAAATAAATAAATAAACTGCATATTTTTAGGAGAAAATCACTAGTATTCTACAGCCTTCAAAAAAATATGGGCGTTAAAGTAATATTATATATATAAAAGCATGCAAATATATAGTTCAGATTTCAAAAAAGAAATACATATATAAACACAAATCTGCATATATATACATATATATATAATTTAAAAATTAAAAAAGAAAAGAAAAAAATTGCATGTCATAAGATTTTTTCTTTAAAAAATGTTTTTTAAAAAAATAAATAAATTATAAAAAAAGAATGGGAAGGTCATAACCCTACCCTTGCAAAGGGGAGGGCTCGGTCCAACAACACATGTGGGCGGCTGCGCCACAACAGTGGCCAAGGCCACTTCCATGGTGGTTGTTGTGCGGCCCATAGATAATGGTTGCAGCCACTATCTTGGCAGCCATTATGCGGCCCATGGATAGTGGCTAAGGCCACTACCATAGCGATCGATGTGTTGTCTAAGAACAATGGCCATAGCCACTTCCATGGCTGCCATCATTGCGGCTCCACTTTCATGTTCTCACATAGGGGGTCACGGCTCGGCCATAAGGGGTATGTACAATCCTCTCCCCTTCAAAAACTAAAATTTATTTTTTATATATATAATATTCTTCTAACAAAAAAAATACATGTTATCTTAAAATATATATAGATATTGTTGGCATTGATCGGTAAGCATTAACCGATAAGGATTCAATGAGTAAATGATAAAGTGGTGTTGTCATTGATGTCATTACCTAACATTTTCCAAATAAGGAACATGTGACAATAAGAGTGAACCTATATGTTGAGAAAAGCTACATTAAGGAAAAAGGAGATTAAAAGGAGAAGAGAAGAAGAAGAGAAGAGTGTGCAAGAAAGCACAACAACTTGAAGAGAGTATACCTATGTTTCCTGGTGATGACTCTCAGATTATGAAACAACAATCTTATCAGGCTCAACAAAGGCATCTTAAAAGATCAAACCCTCTATTTCTCTCTGACAATTACAATAGTAAAATCTCAATATTTGAGTGGACATTAACAGGTCCCTTGTATTAAATCCCTTAATCAGGTGACATCTGGTAGATTTTCTAAAGTCCTCTAATAAGTCAGGATTTAATTGGCCTTATTTCTTAAATCCCTTAATCGGGTCACATCTAACAATGTGTTTGTAATCCTTTAACAAGGAAGGCATTTAACAGGGTGCACTTCAAAAGAGTGCAAAATTTTTGAGTTCTACTCACACTTTCTTTTTCTCCCGCTTTGGGTTTCCACATGATACATCTAGTGTTCTCTACTGCTATGATCTTGTGTTAGTTATTTCTTTTATAGGATTTGTCTTGCATGTAGTATTAGCTAGCTTATATTAGATTATTTTCAAGTTTTAGTGGGTGTTGATTCACCCCTCCCCTCTCAACATCGGTTGGCACCAACAATTGGTATCAGAGATAAGTTCTTTTATGTACTGCTTAACCGCAATAAGGAAAAGATCAAATGATGAGAAAGGAAGGACCCAAGTTTTCTAAGGAAAACTTCAGTCTATGGTGCGGTAGAATGAAGCTATAAATGAAAACCATCAAAGATCAGTTTTAGAACTATGTGATCACAGATTACTATGAACCCATTGGTATCTTATCGGCTGATCAACTAAAGATCAAAAGTGAACACACAACTTCTATGGATATGATAGCCACTATGCTCCTTGACCATGTCTATGTAGAAATTGAACATCTGACTATAGCTTTCCAAATGTGGGTGAAGCTACAAACTGTGTACGGAGACAACCCACATGTCCAAAGAGAAAAGGTAGAAAGCCTCAGAGGCAAATATGATGACATGAAGATGAATGAAGGAGAAGACATTGAGCACTACAGCAATAGAATAAAACAATTGATGAACTCCATCAAAATTATTGGGGGAACACTAAGTGAGAAAGATATGATAAGCAAGATATTGAGGACGTTAAGGCCACAATATGCTATCAAGATCTCATCCATACAAGAGCTCAAATCAGTGAGCACATCACAAGTCACCCTTGACTCTCTTATCGGTAAGTCAACTGCATTTGAATTAAGAAATTATGATAATAGCTTACCCATGTTATATGTTTATTTTAAGTCTTTTGTGAATATTTCTTCCACCAAGAAAGGAAGAGAGACCAATAACAATTCTACCAGAAAGTCTGGTTATTTCATTGAAAATATGCTCTCAGAATAACTCAAGAAAGATGAGTTGGAAGTACTCATCGCAAGGACATTTCCAAGAGGAAAAGGGAAGTACAAAGGGAAACTTCCATTGAAGTGATTTTCTTGCAATAAGATAGGACACATTGTCGCTAGGTGTCCAGAAAATGAAAAAAAAAATTCAACCGATTCAAGAACAAAGGAAAGAAGGGGTGCTACCTTGTTGAGGAAGGTGTCACTGAAAATGAATCTCAAGAATCTGGAGATGATGAAATTATCTTTGTGGCAATAAAGGAATAAAGTTTAGTAATAAGTGAAATGGCACTTATCTCTAGATCCCACCAATGTGACGACTGGATAATTGACATTGGATGCACTCATCACATGAATGGTGACAAAAACAAGGTCATTAGCCTAAAGCTTAATGATGGTGGATCAGTCAAATTTGGTAAAAATTATCCCTATGCTAGAGGCAAAGGCTCAATAGCACTTGGAAATGAAGTTGTTTGCGATGATGTGTACTGGGTAGAAGGACTCATGTACAACCTAATGAGTGTGGCTCAACTAAACAACAAAGGATGCATGTTGGAGTTTGGATAGGGTTCTTATATTTTCAAGAATTAGTTACGAACTCAAGTTACCATTGGTAGATAGAGAAAATGGAACCTATTCTACCTAAACTCAACCGAGGGGGCTTGCCTTATAGCTACAGAAAAAGGAGAGACAAAGAAAACTTTTCTCATGGCAAAAGATGACAATAACTAGTTATGGCACAAAAGACTCTACCACATAAACTTTGATAGCATATTCAAAGTAAGTAGGAAGACAACGTCAGTTAGAGGGCTTCCTGACATTATAAAGCTAGATAGGGCCATGTGTAAAGAATGTCAATTAGGAAAATTGACAAGTACAAGCTTCAACAGCAAGTATTTTCTTGCTAAAAATGTACTAGATCTTGTTCACACAGATCTGTGTGGGCCAATGAGGATGAAGAGCTACTATGGAGATAGGTATTTTATTCTCTTTATAGATAATTTTTCAAGGATGATGTGGACTCTCTTCCTTAAGGAAAAATCAAAGGCCTTCCATATGTTTAAAATTTACAAGGCCCGAGTGGAGAAGGAGACCGGTAAAATCTTGAAGTGTTTGAGGTCAGACAAAGGAGGTTAGTACACCTCTCAAGAGTTTACCGACTACTGTGAAGAAAAGGGGATAAAAAGGAAGATATATTCACCGAGAACTCCTCAAAAAAATGGAGGCATTGAAAGAAGAAACAGGACTTTGATAGACTATACAAGAACTCTGATGATTCAGAAAGATCAACCCCGTCACTTTTTTAGAGAAGCAATTAGCATCATTGTATATACACTAAACCAATTTCAAGTCAAGATAGGAACCGGTAAAACTCCATATGAGTTATGGTTTGGTCATACTCCCAATGTAAGCTATTTCAGAGTTTTTGGAAGCAACTGTTACATCAAAAGAGATGTTTACTCTAGAAATTTTGAGCCAAAGAGTGATGAAGGCATATTTTTGGGTTACTCCACCAAAAGTAAAGCCTACCGGTGTCACATATCATTCCATTTATAACATTATTGGTGACAAATGTGCTAACATTCTAACTAGGAGAAAGGCTAGAGAAAGTATATGTTTTCTTTCTAGCATAGAGCCTAAAACTACCAGAGAATCTCTGGAGGATGACAAATGGGTTAAGACAATGGAAGAGGATCTTGAGAAAATAGAAAAGAATGAAATATGGACTCTTATTCCTAGACCTAAAGAAAAGAATGTTATAGACACCAAGTGGGTATTCAGAAACAAGTTGAACAAAGCAGGAAATGTGGTGAGGAACAAGGCAAGGCTAGTCTACAAAGGATATGCACAGGAAGAAGGACTAGATTATGGAGAAACCTTTTCACTGGTAGCAATACTAGAAGGGGTAAAAATTCTTCTTGCTTATGCTACCCATAAAAGGTTTAAAGTATATTAGATGGATGTAAATCTGCATTTCTGAATGGTATACTAGAAGAGGAAGTGTATATAGAGAAGCTGAAGGGCTTCTCATCCATAGAGAAAAGTGATATGGTCTGCAAATTGAAGAAGGCTCACTATGGACTGAAACAAGCCCCAAGGGCTTGGTATGAAAGATTACACTCATACCTCCTGACCATAGGATTCACAAGAACAAATGATAACAAAAATATGTATCTTAAGACTGGTAAAGAAGGGAACCTAATTGCTGAAATATTTGTGGATGATATCATCTTTGGAGGAGATGGTAAAATGGGAAAAGACTTCACTAAAGAAATGAAGAAAGAATTTTAAATGTCCATGATTGGAGCAATGAAATTATTCATTGGTCTACAAGCCCATCAACTTAAATAAGGTATTTTTATATCTCAGTCCAAGTATATTAAGGAGATTCTTAAATAATTTGGGCTAGAAGAATCCAAACCTATTGGCACACCAATGATAACTAATTGTAAGCTTCTCCATTCCTTCTTACAAGCTTCTCCATTTCTTATACATGCACGCACACACACAAAAAAAAGAGTAAGAGAGAAGGAAAAAAAGAGAGAGAACAAGAAAAACAAGAATAGAAATCCATGCCCTAACCCTAATCCAAAATTTGGGTTAGGGTAGAGGGAAGATGAGAGGAAGAGAAAAATGAGGGATGGAAATAAAAATTTTAAATGAGATCTTCCTCTCATGTAGAAAAAAAATAAAGGAACCTTAATTAGGGTTAGATATTAAGATAAATTTAATAGTGTTATTTTGAATCCATTGAAAAAGTCAAGAGGGGGGAACCTCTATTTTAAAATGTAAAACTCTTAATTTATCTTAAATGAGATCTTTTTATTTAGCCTAGGTGATTTGATTATTAGTGGGAATTGAATAGATAAGTAAATTAATATAACTTTCTTATAATAAACAACTTTTGGATATTATTAAGTCTATATGGTAAATATATGTAATTATATTTAGGTTATAACGATTATATTATGTTTATTAATTTGGAGGATTAAATTAACATGAAATTTTAGAGTTCTAATAGAGTTATAATTTGATGTTTTATTTAAATAGTTTTAGAAGTGAATAATTGAATAATTGAATAAATGATTTAAATATAGGTTCCACATTGATCCGAGTGATTATGGCATTGATCCCGTGGACCTAGCAGTAATTGTTGACCGAGCAGCCCCCCTTGGTTCCCTAGTTCGGCAGTGGACCCAAAGCACCACCACTATGGCAATTTAACTAAAGGGATTTCATTGTTAATTTTTAAATGTGTCATTTAAATTATATTCGTTGGAAATTTAAAAGGGTCAATTGGATTACTAAAGGGGATAGCCATTAAAATATTAAATTTTATAATATTAAAATAGATGAGTCTTTTAGTCTATAAAGGGGGCATTAGGAATTGGTATTATTAATTTTACCTTATAATTTATTAAAGGGTAATATGGTTAATGAAATTTATAACATTGTAAGATTCTAATTTAAATATTAAATTTATCATCACATTCCTAAGGGTTAGAGTGAAATTGAGGAGGACAATTATTTAGGGTTATCAATTAATCGTATTACCATCAAAAGACCTTATTAATTTAGTTTTAAATAAATTTCATTATTCAAGCTAAAATAATTTAAACTTATCTAATGATTCCCCTCATTTTCTTTTGAATAAACTCATTACCCTTGAAAGTTAATTGCAAACTATCAACATTGTAACTCCATCAATAAACTTTGTATAATCATTTTACCTTATCAACATGCAATAGTAGTTAATTCAATCATGTTAGAAAAAAATGGTGTGTTTTTACAATAAAATTTGGGCATGACATTTAGACTCAAATGAGGTTGCCCAGGCTCTACGGAAGGTTCATGATGGAATCTGTGGTTCCAACATGAGTGGCATATCTTAGCTAAGATGCTTCTTAGAGAGAGATATTAGTTGCCCACAATGGAATATGATGCATGTGATTTTGTGAAGAAATATCTACCATGTCAGCAACATGCAAACCTGATTGGTGCTCTCGCACAAGATCTACATCACAACCCTTCTCATGTTGCGGCTTTGACCCTATTGTTAAGATAACTCCCCTTTCCATGAATGGACACAAGTACATTATAACTTCTACTGAATACTTTACAAAGTGGTTTGAAGCAATCTCGCTCACCCTTACAACAAGTGTCCAGATATCCAAATTCATCCTCTATCATATCATCTACCATTTTGGCATCCCCTCCACCATATTCACAGATCATGAAACACCATTTGAGAACCAACACATGAAGGATATTTGTGACCAATTCCATATTCACCACCATTTCCCCAACCCGTATTTTCCCCAAGGAAATGTCCAAGATGAGGCAACCAATTAAAATATCTTAAAAATATTCAAAAAGGTTGTCAATGATTCTGATCATGTTTGGAAACTTCAAATCAATCTCTCCCTTTGGGCCTATTGTACTTCTTACCACACCCCCATAGGAACTACCTCGTACTCTCTTGTATATGGTGTAGAGACTATCTTACCAATTAAGCTCAAGTTTCCATCATTGTGTGTGTCACTCAAAAACTTGGTCACTGATGAAGACTACTATTTAGCATGCCTCACATAGCTACATTTGTTAGATGAGAAGAGGTAATGAGGATATGATCACTTGGTTGTGTATCATAACAAACTTAAGAGAAGCTACAACAAGAAGATTTATCTATGACAATTTAAAGTGGGGGACCTGGTCCTGAAGGAAAATCACAAAGTACAAGAAGATCGAGAGAAGAAATTCAAGATCAAACCTACTTGGTTGGGTCCCTACATTGTCACAGCTTGTTTTGGCTCAGGGGCATTTCAATTATCCACACCTAAAGGAGAACCTCTACATGATCCTATCGATATCATTCACCTCAAGAAATTCTATGATCTTGTTAGCATTTGATGAAGGTCATATGTTTTTTGTCACATGAGTATGTTGTGGTGTTTTCATTGCTGGAAACATGTTTTGTTTATGTCAAGAAAACAATTTTAAGATAGTACTAAAGGATTGGATTGAATAATGACTAAGTGTACAGTCAACTGGTGATATTCCAGCAAGAAATAAATAGTAAATTATTTCTAGAGAATTTGATCAATTTAAGGTGTGTATTCATAGATTTAACATCTACAAAGTTATATCTATCCATTGCTATGATCACATCATTTATCTTGAAGTATCTTGAAAGTTAGCAAAGACTGAAATGAAACTAGCAGTTAGAACAGTGAACTGGTGGACACGATTGGTTAGATCAGTGTTGAAGTTAAATTTTTATATCAGGATGACACGTTTTTGAGTTTTAATATCCTCTAAAAAGGTATCTCATTAACTAGAGTTTCAAATCCCTTAGCAAGGTAGTCTTTAACAAGACTTTCATAGTTCTTAATTAGACTATAAGTACTCTTCACTAGGTACAAACCTCAAAAAGGTTGTTGTAATTGCTCCTAAAAAGGTTAGTTTTCAAGTGCAATGATGAAATCTTGTGTGCATAATCCCCACAAGTGGTTTTCTCCCTCTAACAAGGGTTTCCACAGAAAAAACAAATTGGTGTTATGTTCTCAAATGTGTGATTTTATTTTATGTTGCATTGTTACTTAATATTCACATTTGCATGTTGGTTAATTGGAAAGATAATTAGTAAAAGTTTCATATTTTTGGTTGCATCAATTCACCCTCCCCCCTCTCAATGCCTTATAATACTATCATCTTGTGCCACATAGTGTACCCCACTTATATGAAAAAATCATTAAAAAAAATAGAAAAAATCTTGAAAAAATTATTATGATAGTGAAAACCTTGCAAACAAGCACTCTAATAATACTAAAAAATATGAAAAAAGTAAAGAAAGATAATCATCCAATTGTGAAAACTTGGTAATTAGGTGCCTTGGACAAGTATGTGTGGTGAAAACATGGCAACATGTGTCACACATAGTGGACTGTACCATTATCTATCAAACTCTCATTCTCATCCGCTCAACCACCAAAACCCACTAAAAGTCCCTATCTCAAACCCATATTCCCTAGGTCTTCTAGTATTGCACACACATGTTGAGAATTGTACTACTATCTTGATTATTGAGCATCATATCCATCAGTTCTATATTAGTTCCCATCCCAATTCCTGAGCTTTTCACATACTATTGTATATATTGGTCATTTGGTTGTATTATAGCGTCACTCTAGTCTCATGTTCAGGTCCCTCTGTACATACCCTTGTCCTTGATCAGTTGTCTTGCATAAAGTGGCCCAAACTCTTTGTTCCTCTAGGTCAACATCTTAGCAAGTTCCTCAAAAGAATATTCTTGATCATGTGATTATCCTTGAAACATCTTTTGTTGTCTAGAAATACCAATT
>BSBK01011017.1:385000-529640 GCA_027943335.1 Chamaecyparis obtusa
TAGGGAAATGTAGCCCCCAACTAACCCACTGATGAAAAAGTATACTCATCTTTCATCCCCTACATAAGCAAGATACCTATCTAGGGCTAACTTCCCATGATGTAGTCACGGCCTCACTACCTATCCAAATAAGGCTTCAATAGCTTGATCCCATGTGGTATCACCCATGATCACCTTGGTCTCTCTCACTGATAAGTAGAAGATATTGTACAATCCTCTAGGGCAATGGTCATCTCCCCAGTAGAAAGATGAAAGGTCACAGTCTCCAATCTCTACTACTCACAAAGTGTTGTAACCATTTCCATGTATTTTCTTTGTAGGGGCATTCATGCCAGATACCCAAGTTCAACCGTGTCAACTCTAGCCCAATCCGCTGGAGTGAACTGCTTCACCACTCAAAGCACTATCACATGCCTCTCCCAAGATGTGATCCTATCCACAGACGACTGTATCCATACAAAGTCACCTCTATCAGCATTATCCACTCTATTCTATCCTATTTAACCATATTTTTCACTCCTCATTTACCTTGATCCCCTTTTTTCCCATGCTTCCTTCCCCTCCCTATGATCTCGCTCTTTCTTTTCATGATCCCACTAAGCATTCAATCCATGCAATCCCTCCCAAGAAATATTGAAATCCTGACTTCATCCCCTTTGGTCCTGGGAACACATTCCTATAGCATCTTTGTCCTACCCCTTGGTCCCTTGTAGGACTACATAATTATTCCCCAACCCTTCTTATCTTCTTCAGGAATGCAATCCCATGAGAAATTCAAGAGGCACTGCATTCCCGCATAATATTCAAACCCCCCTCTCCACTTGGAATTTCAGCCAAGAAAATTAAAATGAAATACCCTAACCTTCATGTTGTTCCACCATCGTCGGGAATGCAATCCCTCTAGGTGCAACCCCGAACCTGCCAATCCCTACATCCCGCCTCCTAGTTTTTTTTTAGAGCCTGTTCCCCTTCTTTTCTCTTCAATCTCATTGGACTATTTTTTTCCTTTTGAGATGCCTCCTAGGCCCCTTCTCCTTTCCCAGCTACCCTCTCAAGGGGGCATCACCCAGTCTGACCAATGTTTTCTTCCTGCAATCCAAGGAAACATTGTTTCCTTTTATTCCTCATGTCGTCAAAATTTTAAACATCTTCAAAATAGCATTATTTTAACACTATTTCAAAGAGGGACAAAATGTAGATACCTAAATCTAATTACATAAATTTGTAATCACATTTAGCTCTCTCCTAGGGATTTATTAATTAAATATTTAATTAATTTATGCCATCTCACTAGTTAATTAATCTAATTAATTCACTCTGATCGGCAGATTGATGGGAAGGATCTTAGGTGGAAGGGATGTTATGTACTAAGGGCAGCAGATAAATCTGCCCAGTATGGCCCAATTATTTATCAAAAGAAAACCCATAGTCATATAATTAATTAAATATCCCTTCCTCACTCTATTAATTTAAATGAATGTGATTTTCCCATTTAAATTAATTTCCAAATTCCCCTTTTCTCTCTTGATTAAATAAATCCTATTTAATCAATTTGAGCACGTGGCTTCTAACTTTAACCCCCAACCTAGCCACCCATTCAACTACCTAACCCATAGTTTTGACTCAACCCAACCCATTTGCACATACTAACCTCTCTTAATTAGTTAATTAACCTTAATTAACTAATTATCCCCTCCACTCATTCTCTCTCCTCCCATCACATCCTTCTAATTATCCCACTTGCCCTCTAATCCAAGCCTAATTACCCCTTAAACATTTGCACAACCTTAATCGTGAAGATTAAGAAATCCTAACCCACTCCAAAGTCAATGTCATGTCTTGTCAACTCTAATCCCAACCTCCATCCAAATTTTCAACCTTAAATTTTCTTACACCCTCAACCAAATTCTTACATCTTTTTCCCCTATTCCCACTTCTCAAAATGGCCACATTCCTCCAAACTTGACCTTTGGAGTATGAGACAAGATGTGCCTTTATGGAATGTCCTCCCAAAGCCTAACCCCCTCTCAAGATCTCTCCTTGTAACACTTGTCACAAGGCTATGAGTTTGAGAAAGTACAATCCATGCTCTCTCCTTCAAATTCATCTCAACCCTTCCTCCACTTTCAATCTTGACCCTTCATTTGACCTCATCTTTGCCTATAAATTGAACCCTCTCCCCTTCCCAAATCATCTACCATTTGAAGAAAAGTTTTCATGCCCTTTTGAGAACCAAAATCATCAAGCATACCATCCTAATGTCAAAATATCTCCATATCCATTGAAGCTTGAGAAATATTTATGATCACACATCCATTAGCTTGGATGAATCCCTACATCAAGAAGGCTCTTTTGGGTGCTCTTGGTTTGCACTCCCTGTCACTTATTTTCTTTCTTCGTCTTCTCATATATGTTGTTTTGAGTTTATTAGTTGAATTTCTCACTTCTCTGTTGTATTCCTAGTTAGACTAATACTTTCATTGCATACATCTCTAAAAATAAATGATGGAAACTCAATTGCAGGACACTTGAATTCAATTAATCTAATTCTAAGTCAATTGTAGTCACCTGATGTAAAGTTTGATGAGAAGGAAAAGTGTATCCTATTAAATGTTTTCATTGTTTGAATCTTGGGATAATCTTATTCTTGCAATCAATAATTCTTTTTCAAACAATTTGAAGTTGGATGCCTTGTTAGCACTCTACTTAGAAAATGAGGAGGACTTCAAAGGGTTATAAGGATGCATTGCATGTATGAGGTAGATCTTAGAAAAAAGGTAAGGACAAAAATAAGGGTGAAAATGAAAATTCTAAGGATCATTCTAAGTTTGAGGGAAGGTCTAAAACACTCAATAAGAGTAGATGGAGGTGTTGGAAATGTGGTAAGAGGGGAAATCTCAAAAAGGAATGTAAGAATAAAAATAGAAACAATGATGATTCATTTACAGATAAATCCTCTAATGATGAAGGTATTGATGTTTTTATTATGTTTTCTTATATAAATTATAATGACACTTGGTTAATAGATTTAGGTGCATCCTACCATGTGGCTCCTCATAAGGAATTATTTTTAGCATATTTAGCTTATGATGGTATTTTTACAACTAGAAATTGTCGTTGCACCAAAATATTGACCTATTAATGCCCAATACAACCATTAGACATATGGAATACATAGGAGGTTGTTAAACCATGTCACAAACCACTGTTGTGTTGAACAACCAAGGAGGCCAAGGGTGTAATCATTATTTCTCACCATTGTAACAATCCCCCCAGCACAAGCACAAGATTCAAACCTATGACCAATATCTGATACCACTTGTTACAACTAGAGATTGTCATTGCACCAAAATATCAACTTTTAATGCCTAATAGAACCACTAGACATATAGAATACATAGGAGGTTGTTAAGCCATTTCACGAACCACATTTGTGTTGAACAACCAAGGAGACCAAGGGTGCAATCAGTCTTTCTCACCATTGTAATAGTGGGGATGTTTTCCTCAAAGATAATAGCACACGAAAAAAATTAGGTCGAGGAGAGGTAAATTTAGTTTTCAATGATGGACAGGTTAAAACCCTTAAAGATGTATTGCACATTCCTATTTTATCTAGAAATTTAATTTCTTCATCAAAAATGAATGATTCAGGGGTACATGTTAATTTTGAAAGGAGTTGTTGCAAGTTAAGCAAAGTGAATTTGGTTTTAGATAATGGTAATATGTTTGGAAACGTATTTATACTTGGTTCTTCTAATTTTTGTAACTCTTTATCATGTAAGTTATGGCACCATTGGATGGGTCATATTGGTGAAAAGGATTTCAAAACCCTCGTAAATAAAATCATGGTTGATAGTTTTTCAGGTTACTCTGGTAATTTTTATTTTTGTGAAAATTATGTGTATGGAAAGAAACATAGAGAATCCTTTAAATCTAGAAGTACTAGAGCCAAACAAGTTTTGAAGGCAATTCATAGTGATGTTGTTGGTCCTGTGAATGTATCATCTATTGGAAAATCTTGCTAATATGTTTCCTTTATTGATGGCTATTCTAGATATTCATGGATTTACTTTTTTAAGGAAGAATCTATCATTTTTTTATATTTAAAGAAATTTAAATACTTGTAGATAAACAAATAGGTAGAATAGAAAAGGTTTTAACAAGAGTAGATAATGGTGTTGAGTATTGATCAAGGGTCTTCGATGACTATTGTAAGCATGTGGTCATTATTAGGTGGAAAAAAACTCCATATACCCCACAAAAAAATGAAGTGGAAAAGAGTATGAATAGGACTCTAATGAATATAGATAGAAGCATGTTGAGTAGTACAAAACTTGAACAACTTTTTGGGGATGAAGTAATTCACATTTATTTATTTTTATTAAAATTAGTAGCCTAACAAGGGGGGTGACCCTTACATAACCACAGTCTAGAGGCATCAAAATAAAAATAGCACAAAAATAGGAGAGTTGGATTTCACAAGTAGAGGCCATCAATAGCTTATTAATGGTACACAAACAGAGGTTTTGTCAAAAAAAAAATACAACAAATGAACAATATCACACTAGCATCAAGGCTAGTAACCCTCCTCAAGAGTGGGAGGGTATCTCACTCACCACATGTGGAGAATAATATGAGCTTGATGAGATATTTATTTGGTGTTATAAAAAAACTCCAAGTGGTGATGTCCTTAAGATGCCCACCAAAAGGGGGAGAAACTAAAGAAACTCCATTTGGAAAAATATTAGCACAATGGTCTGGGCATTGAGAAATTTTTACATTATCAAATGGAGCATGGAGTAGAAGGAGAAGAAAGTGAAGAAAGGTCCACATGGATAGATAGGGCCACACTTGTAGGACTCAAAGTGGTATTCTCAAGGTTTACAATGGGAGAATTACCTATAATTATAGTGGGAGATGCATCCTCATTGTCATCCTATGAGGAGTCCCTAGAGGTAGAATTAGAGAGAGAATCAAAAGCTTGGATGGTCAAAGATCATCATTTTCATCCTTCCACCAAGTAGCAACACCTTTTTTATGCAAAAGAGAATAGTTTGTAGCCAAATGGACAATAGAGGATCATCATTGATAGTGAAAGGGGAGGCCCTTATAATCCAGTGATTTATTCTAAGGCATGTCCCCAACCATGAGAACCACATCTCTAAAAGTGGTGTTGAGATATCCATGTCAACCAAAATGTGAGCAAAAGTAGAGCATCCCAGTGTGGTCATAGCCTCATCCACCTTCAAGAAGTAGCCAATAGAATTTTTGATGGCCACAAAGAAATAAATATCCCAAAAATGGAGTGGAAGATTGGGGAGAAAAATCCACATAGGACGTACATTGAGCAGTTTAGTAAGAGGATTGAAGGAGATTGTCCTGGGTTTGATCAAAAGAGAGTGATTCCCCCAAACCCATAGCTTTCTCAGCACCAAATCATGGTCTTCAGGAGAAGAAAATATAGCAATAAAAATCCCCTTTACACAAGGTAAAAGTTCAATGTTACCAAAAACTAAGGGTTATCAAGAACTTGTTACCCAGTGATGCATATCTAGTAAAGAAGGCCAGAGACCAGTGAGCCTATAGACCAACCCATGAAACTTCTACAAACCCACATTATCTACCATATTTGGTACACACACCATCACAAGGGTGGTATTAGCATAGGCAATGGGTCAATTTTTCACCTTTGCAAGAATAGTAGCAGCAAATTTGGTAGCATGGGCATAGCTCCATCCACTAGCAAGAGATTTTTTTAATTTTTTTTTTTGGGGGGGGGCATCCATAATATCCCTAGAAGTAGAAACCCCTCAACTTTGAGCACCAATATCTATAGCACTAGATGAAGTCTCCAACCCAAGCAACAAAGATACAAAGGGACCCAAAATACAAGCCCCATGTTGCCCCTAGAGAGAATAGGAGGACACCTAGAGAGAGAGATAGTCCCCTACAGCAGAATGTCAGCCTGTGGAATGGCATTTGAGGATAGGAATAGATCACAAGAGGTGGTATTATATGATCCCCCTAGTGGAGATCCATAGAAAATGCCAACACCCAGCAAGCCCACACAGGGAAGCATTATAGAATCCCTATCCACAAGAAGTTGTGTTGTATAGGCCATAGATTTCAAATTTGTACAGGGAGTGAGAGTGATTTTTGTAGCCATTTTTTAATAATTACTACCATATTCACATTTCTTGTTATCTGGTTAATAGGTCGCTACTTTTTCTCTTGTTGATAAAACTCCCTATGATGTATGGATAGGTAAATTACCATCAGTTTCTCATTTTAGAGTTTTTGGCAATGAGGCTTATGTTCGTGTTGCTAAAGAAAAACATTCTAAGCTAACAAAATTATATTTGTGGGTTATAGAAAAACCATTAAGGGTTATAAGCTTTGGGATCATGTAGTAATAAAAATTATATATTCTAAGGATGTAACTTTAAGGGAGCTAAAGGAATTTAAGAATTGTGAATAATTTTAGGTAAATCCAAAAAAAATAGTGTATTTATGTATTAAGGTTGAACCACATAAAAATATATAGGTAGAACAACCTCAAGAAGATGCACATGTAGAGAAACTTGATGAACATGGAGGTGAAGAAGAAGATTAGAAGATAATTTGAAGATGAAAAACCAAATAATCTTGTTAGACCTAAAATAATATTCACTAGACAATGAAAATCTATTGATAGGTATAGATATAGTCCATCAAATTTGTGTTTTGGTTTTACTTTATCTTGTACTCATAATGAACCTAGATCTATGAAAGAAGCCTTATCTTCATATGAGCATGAGTCTTGGTTAGAGGGAATGGAATATGAAATAAATTCATTAGAAAAATGTGACACATGGTATCTAGTTGAGTTTCATAAGGGGAGAAAATCCATTAGATGCAAATGGGCATTTAAGCATAAATTTAGAGAAAATGGTAAGTTGGAATGGTACAAGGCCCAGTTAGTACCAAAAGGTGACTCACAAGCTGAGGGAGTGGATTTTGGTGAGATTTTTTCTCCTATGGAAAACTAACCTCAATTAGATTCATTTTGAGCCTATTGTTGTTTCTTTTGATCTAGAATTAGAGAAAATAGATGTTAAAACAACTTTCTTATATGGGGATCTTGATGAGGAAATATTTATGAAACAACCTGATAAATTTATTGTGAAGGGACAAGAACACTTGATTTTTAGGTTAAAGAGATATTTGTACAATTTGAAGCAGTCACCAAGTATGTAGTATAAAAAATTTTATGCATTTACATTAAATCATGACTTTATAAAAAGTGAGGAAGATCATTGTATTTATGTAAAATTAATTAATGATGAATTACTAGTCATTGTCCTTTATGTTGATGATATGTTATTTATTGGAAATCATAAGGGAATGATTAGGGAACCTAAAGGTTAGTTATCTAGTACATTTGATATGAAAGGTTTAGGGGATGCAAAATATATATTTAGCATAAAAATCAATAGGGATCGGGTTAACAGAAAATTATGTTTAAGTCAAAAGAAGTATGTTAACATTGTTTTGTATCATTTTTCCATGCATGATTGTAAACTAGTTAGATTCCATTTCTAGTTGGTACTAAGTTATCTCTAGATCAATGTCCCAAAAATGATGATGAACTTGAAGAGATGTATAAATTTCCATATGCTAGTGGTGTAGGAATCCTTATTTATTCTATGGTTTGTACAAGACCATGTATTTCCCAAGTAGGATTTCTTAGTGAGTTTATGGAAAATCTTGCTAATGAACATTAAACTTATATGAAAAGGGTTTTCAAATATTTATGTGGGACTTCTAATAATTGAATTTTTTTATCATATCTAACTATATGAGTAGGGTGATTGATTTGTAGGGTTTTGTTTATTCAGATTTTGTTGATAATCTAGATTGCAAAAGGCCCACAATTGGTTGTGTCTTTACTTTGTTCATAGGAGTAGTTAGTTGGATAAGAAAAAGACAACCTATGGTTGCATTTTCCACTATTGAAGTAGAGTGCATGGTTTCAACACATGCTTGTAAAGAGGTAGTATCATTAGAGAGATTGTGCTCTGGTGTTGGTTTTCAATGTAAGCAAGTAAGAATTAGATGTGACAGTCAAAGTGTCATTTGTTTAGCTAAAAACCCAATGTATCATGCTCGCCCAAAATACATAGATGTTAAGTATCACCTTGTTTGGGAAACGCTTGAGGGTGGTAGATTCATGTTACAGAAATTAGACACTTTAGAGAATATTTCATATTCACTTTCTAAACTAGTAAGCAAAACATTATTTAGTTGGTACAGAGAGGCCATGTGCCTTACTTATTCTAAAGCTTGATTTATTTGTCAGTTTCTATTTATGCTCTTTGCAAGATGTTCGACAAGTGGGAGAATGTTGAGAAAATGTCTCAACCTTGCTTTTACTAAAATTGTATTAAATTATTATTGGCACTTTTTAATTATCTTTTTCTTATCATGAAAATTGCTAAAATCAACTATGAGAACTTTTAAGATGTTTTTTAGTTGTGAAAATAGAAAGAGTGTGAAAAAAGGGAAAGTTAAATGAAAGCTTGGTGAGGATACAGAATATATTTTAAAAAGTGGATAAGGTCACAATTTGAAATAGGAAGGTTTATATTCTCTATGATTAATGTCTAAATGCTTTGGGAAACCATTTGTGTTTTGTGTTTTATCTCTTGCATATATATTTAGTGCTTGAGTTGAAGCATATTTATGTAATTCACAGATTGTTGAAGCAATGAAGTGTTGGAGTAATTCAGAGAGAGAATTTTTATTAATGTAACTAAGTTGGAGGATTAATATAAGAGTTGGATCTCTTTTGTGTGGAGTTTTTTCCCAAAAGGGTTTCTCCATGTAATTTTTTGAGTTATTGGTTGCATCCATTTTGTTATCCATTTCCTTCAGTAATTATTTATTATATGTTTATTTGGCTATAATAATTATTAGCATATTTTTTATTACATATTTTATTCTAATTTTCAACAAATATACTCGACCAATGAATAGTGTTTTGTATTTACTTGTCTCATGTGAGTTTTAAAGTATTGAATATCAACTTTGAGTTTTACAAGGGAAGAGGGTTCAATATTTGAGCAACCTAACTTTGAGCTTTTTAAAATCTTACATGGAAATTTCAAATCACTTCTTATTTTTTACAACTCACTTGAAAAGTCTCTTACTTATAGTTAATGTTTCAAGACCATATCATCAAATATGATGCCACATTGGCATGCTTCTTGCCAAGGTGTCCAAAAAGTCCCAACAAAAAAGTGAGACTAATACCTATGTAATGTGCACTGTGTTATATTTAATTGGTGTGTTGATGTGGCATCACATGATTTTATTTCTTTTTAGATCTAAGTGTAGACACCTAAATTTGTCCACTTAATATTAATTAAATTTAATTTAATTAATGACCCCAAATAACATTATGGTTAATTTTTAATTAATTATATTTTTAATATTCATCTATCTATTTAATTAAATAAATTCATTACCTATAGTATTTAAATTAAATTTGAATACTACCCCTCCTAATGTTTTTTTTTATCAAAAGTGGGTGAACCACTAATATATATATATATATATAACTAGCTCAAGAACTCAATTGGGAAAGAACCAAAAAGAAAACCCAATATCCTAGCCCGGTTACAAATATAGAATCCTGTTATGGCAGAAAGATACAAAATATTTAAAATCCCACCACGTCAAAAGAACTAATACCAAAGTTCTATAAGGTGGGCTTCTACTATAGCATATTTGGCTATACATTCCAAAATGATATATGTGGAATAAGATACAATTCATATCCCTCAATTTTCAACATGTATGCAGTCGGTGAACATGTCATTAAGCCCTAAACTAGAGATGAAGTCCTTTCTAACATTTGAGAAACTAGGGCATATACTCAATATGAATAATTAGAACCAAAAATATAATCGGGATGTATACATAGAAAAAATTGACATAGTTATAATTACTCTTCCATGGCCAAGGGATCTGCATCTCCTTGCGGCCATCATACACCTCGATTATCCAAGAGTGAAGTCACGGGCTCCTAACACAATTCACCCAATACCAGAGTCAAAACTTCCCTTGCATTAGGTTGTGAGCATGTCCATCCATCATGCACAATATGACGTTCAATAGAATCATTAACCCAGCCAAGTGAATGAGCCTTAGTTTGCAGGCATGTGTTTAGGTCTGGCACTAGAGCCGAAGGCAAGCTTTGTGTTTGCACTTTCTCTGAATTATGCTCATAGCTATGAGAGGGAACATGTGAAGCCTCTTCTACTGTGTTATCTAGCTTGAGTATGCTCAAAAGGGAATCCACTCTAGAACGGATTCTGGTGGCCACCGCAACATCAATGTCGTGACCATGTAATTGGAGAGCATTTCTAATATGCCTGTAATTTTTCCTATCCAAGGCACATTTTATGTTGTCATAAAAAAGTATATATGCATGGTTACTCTAGATATAGTGCCTAGTGAACAAACCTCCAAGAAGACCATGTCCTTGCCATAGTTTATAATGCAGAATTGTCCACTCAAATTTATCCAGTAGAAGAAAATCCTTATCTACTACCTTGTTGTAAACAATGTCTAGAAATTGTGTGCTTTATAAAATGTCAATGGAATTAGATTAAAAAATTGACATTACCTGAGATGATTATATGCACTGTTTGGCCCTAGGGGTTGTAATTTCATCCCCAAGAAAATCCTTCACTACTCTGCGAATGTGAATGTTGTTTAGTATAAACATGCAATCCAAAACAAAGTCTTCAATGTGTGCCAATATGGCCACTTCATTCACTTAGACTTCAAGGATTATCATGTCATTCCATGCCATATATTCCCAATGTAAATGTTGGAAATCACTACAAGACAAGCAGGAATTTGACGCCATGAATTCAGACCAGAGAGCTATATGCAGGCTAGCATATTAAGATGGGCATTATAGGCTTAGGAGATAGTGTCTCTTGATAGCCACAACTTTTGAATATATAATTTGTAAGCATACTTCAAATATGTGAGCTTCTACTTCAATTAAATCGACAGGTAGTTTCAAGCATGTGAGTAAATACAAATCTTTAAAACTTAAGGAGTAATAATTTTTGGAGGTGAGTACCTGAGCCCTAAAGTCCCATCTTAGAAAAGCCACATTATGTTAATTAAAATATGTCATATGTGAAACATAAAACTTAGTACATTGTGACAAGATGTGGTGTCGTAAGCATGTCATATGCTTAACAATCAATAATTCACAGAGCAGCTTGATGTGCGGAAAAATGTGTGAGGATTAGATTGATTGCATCATCTGCAAAGGGATCTTTGAATTATGAGTTTTCCTACAAGAATGGATACAGACTAAAGGACTTTACTTTATTACCATCATGGCCATAATTTGAAAGCCAATCTACAAGTTTATTCCCTTCACGAAGAGTGTGAGAAATGCTATGACTCTCAAAGGATTGTAAAATTTTCCATATTTTTTTAACATTGTAACCTAGCTCCTAGTTGTGGATTGAATTTGTGATCCAAGAATTGATTATTACCAGTGAATCTCCCTTAATATGTATCCTTTGAAAGCCACCCTTCTTAGCTAGGACTAGACCATCTAGAAGAGCTTGTGCCTCTTCCATATTGTTCATGCCCAGTCTAATTGGTGAATCCTTCATAGAAATAATCTTTCCTGGCCAATCTCTAATGCAGACTCCAATTCCAAAGGGTCCTTGGTTTCCTCTCGAAGCCTCATCGAAGTTTATCTTGAAAAAATCCTTGTGTGGAGGTTTCCATTTAATCTTAGATCTATCAACACAATGTATCAATCTCCAATTTGGGATTGTACCAATGGGAATTTGGATATGACTCCATTCTTTTTCTATCCACCCATCCACAGTCGAAAAATAATGATTGCACTTAATACTAGATAGATTGGCTTTTGTAATTTCTGATATTGAAATTTCTAGTTGGTCTATTACAATGTTGATTGGTGTAACTATTTTCCTGAAGATCCTTTTGTTGTGTTCCCACCAAATAGCCCAAACTACTACTGAAGGAACACATTTCCATAGGCATGAGAAGGTGGAATTCATGCAAATCAATGGTCATGTTTCAAAAAAGTCCCATAATTTATTTGGTAGGGGCAGTGAAATTTACAATTTGTTGATGACAAACATCCAGCAATGATTTGCAAAATCACAATTGAGAAGAAGATGATCAACTATTTCCATTTATTTCTCACAAAGAACACATTTAAATTTATCAGCAATCCTTAATTTTGAGAGTTTATCACTTGTTAGGATCTTATTTTGAAGAGCTAACTATGCAAAACATTCTACCTTGGGTAGACTGAGGGATTCTAGCAAAAGGAATAGGCTCTAATTTTAAGCTTGTTGTTCTCTGAATGTTGTAATTCTCTATACCCTTCCTTTATTGTGATTTTTCCATCCTTGGATGGTACCCACATAACTTTATCATCTTATTTTGAAAGAAAAACATGACCCTCTTGAAAGATAGATAGTAAGAGAGAGGAATTCTAATCATTAATGGGCAACAGAGATGTTTCTTTCCATATAACTTTCCCTAAAAAAATCTCTATAGCCAGAACATAATCCAAAATATTAGGGCCCCAAATGCTAATTTTGATGTTCATGATTTCCTCACAATGCTCCATATGAGATAAGGGTGGACGACTGTTCCATGAATATGTCCAAAATTATACATTGAAGCCATTATTTACTTCCCATAAAATATATTTAGTGATGAGTGGTCTTGACTGAAGCATAAAATTCCAAACTGTTGAGCCTTTAGGTGGATCTGCCACAATGAAGATATGTGAAGAGTCAAAAGCATTTAAGTACTTTTTTTGCATGATTTGACACCATTTTGCAGTAGGTTTGGTATACATGTGCCAAATCAACTTCCCTCCAAAAGCTTTATTTCTATGAGATAAGTTATGTAGTCCAACTCCACCATGTGACTTTTACTGGGCCATATTCTCCAAAGAAATCAGTGGTATTTTCTTTTCTTTTGAAACATTACCCTTCCACAAGAATTTTGTAATTAGCTTCTCAATCTACTATATAATTGATGAAGGGGGCTTTGAGAACTGACATATAGTAATTAGGAATGGCTGAAAGAACTATTTTGATGAGCATAATTTTACCTAATAAAGATAACCATCTATCTTTCCAAGCTAAAGTTCACACTTTAATTCTGTCCACCACAATAGACCAAAATGATGCTTTGTTATTCCCTACAAAGAAAAGGATACCTAGATATGTGGAATAGAGATGTTCAACCTTGAATCCCAGAATCTTGATGATTTTATTTGAAATAATTACATTGGTGTTGAACATGTGAATTTTAGACTTGGTTGGATTGATTTTTTGCCCTGAGACATAAGTATATAATTCCAAGGAACCTTTTATATGTTTGGCTTCTCTAATGGAGGATTTTCCAAATAGTAAAGTATCATCCACAAAAAAATAATGGGTAACTGATAATGAAGTGCCTATAATTTGAGCACCTTGTCACAAGGCATTTTCATGATCATGATTAATGCTTCTACTAGATGCATCCACCATGATTATAAACAATATTGGGGAGAGGGGATCACTTTGTCTCGCACCTTGGGTTGAACAAAAGAAGCCAACTGTCTGACCATTGATAAGCACTGAAAACCAAGCTCCTGAGATACAAGCTTTAATCCATTTGCACCATTTCTTGTGAGATCCAAATTTGAGAAGCACTTTGAATAAGAATTCTCAATTCACATGATCACAAGCCTTCATCATGTCTAATTTGATAATAAAGCTAGGTTGTTGTTCTGTATTGATAGAGTGAATCTTCATGGGCTACCAAAGCCCCTTCCATTGTCTCCCTCCCTAGAACAAAGCCACCTTGTTCTTATGATATAATTTTGGGCACAAGACTTTGTAGTCTTAAATATATAGGTTTAGTTATTATTTTGTAAACCATGTTGCACAAGCATATAGGTCTACAATCTGCAAATGTGTGTGGGGCCTTAATTTTTGGAATGATAGAAATATTTTTTGTATTGAATCATTTGAGCATTAAACCATTACATCTAGAATCCTCCACATCTACTAGGAGATCCATGCAAATAACCTCCCAGCATTGTTGCAAAAATAGTGTTGTGAATCCATCGGGGCCTGGAGCCTTATCTGATGGGAAGGAGAATACCACTTTCTTGAATTCTTCAAGAGTAAATGAGGCTAGTAGTGCTTTATTATCTTCCTCAGACACTAATCTTGGAATAGAGCTCAAGAGCTTCTCTATCTGGATATCTAACTTATAATTTGAGGTAGGTGGAGAAAGAAGATTCTTGAAAAAATTTACACCTTGTTGGATACCTTTAGCATCTTCAATTAGGTCTCCCAAAATACTTTGATGTATTGAGAAGATGGCACTTGTTGCTTTCCTTTTCTTGGCTGAGGCATGAAATTATTTAGTATTATTGTCACCTTCCTTTAACCACAACTCCCTATATTTTTGTCTCCAATACACTTCTTCCCTAGAGAAAAGTTTTTCCCATTCACATTTTAATGCTTTCTATTTACTAAATGATTCAGAATCAAGACCAGGTTGAATAATGTGTTGGTTCATATCAGTAAGCAACTTACTAACAATTTATTTCTATTCAAAAACATTTTTGAAAACCTTAGAATTCCAATCCTTAATCTGCATCTTAACAAAATTGAGCTTATTAGAGAATTGATACATCTTAGTGTGTTTGCAAAGGGGCATTGCAATCCACCATTATTTAAATAATGCTCAGAAATGTGGATGTCTGAACCACATGCTTTCAAATTTGAAAGATGATCCAAATGTTCTTTGTTGGGGCACATGAGTCCAATCAACATTCAACAATATTGAAAAATGATCTGATTCATAACTTGGTGGGATTTGTGATGTAAAAGAAACTTGAAGGAGCTTCCAAATCTATGGGATAAAAAAATTGTCTAATCTTTGAACAATTTGTAAAAATATTGTTCTTCTATTTGTCCATGTGAAGAGACCATTGTTTGGAATGACATCAAGAATATCATTATTAGATACAAAGTTGGAGAAGTCTTGCATGATTCTATGGTGCGTACATATACCACCTTTCTTATCTACATGTGATGGAATGGCATTGAAATCACCTCCAATAATAATAAGTTGATCTTCTTCTTGTTGAATAATATTAGTCAAATGTGCCCATAATTTTTTCTTATCTAGAGTAGTTGATGGCCCATAAACATTTAGCAGTATGAAAGATAAATCATAACACACCATATGCATGAGTTTCCAATTATGATCTTGACCAATGAGCTCACCTTGGATAGATTTTGAGTTCCACAAAGTAGGAAGACCACCTGAGGCTCCCAAAGATTTCTTATGAGAAGATTTCCGTGCAGGTTGTTGTTTAACTATTTTTTCAAATACTTCATTTGATATTTTGGTCTCTTGCAACATGAATATATTTGCACTAATAGAATCAACTTGTTACTTGATTCTTTTTCTTTTGTCAGAGGCACTCATGCCTTTGACATTTTACGATATAATCTTCATTGCTGACAAGATGAACCCTTTTTCCTCCTTGTCACTCTTTTGGTGATAGAAAATATTCCATCCAATGTAGATTAAATGCATGCTGCTATTTCTTCTTTAATGTTTAAGCTCTTTGGCTTCCTCCCCCTTGTTTTTAAGGTTTTCCTGTCTTCATTTGCCAATCTGGGAGTCTGTTCAATTGACAAAGTTTGAGAAAAATCAAAATTATCATCGAAGTTTGGTAGACTCTTTTGACTCTACATTTGAACTTCTAGACTCATGGTGTCCTAAGAATGAGAATAATGTAGAGCTTGAAAAGGAGATTCATTGCCTTGTATTTTATTTGAGAGATGTACCTCTGCATTTTTAATAAAAGGGGAAGAGGGAAGCTATTGAATATAATGATTTTCTAATCCTCCATCCTATGAATTTAAACTTTGAGGTTGTTTCTCCTCTTGAAAAGTGATAGGAAGATGTGCTAGAACATTCTCAACATTGAATTCTTAGTCAAGGATGACCCCTTCCTCTAAAGAAATTTCATTGATCATGGTAGAGGCTAATGAGGTTAATATGTCATTTTCCAAATTTTGTATGTCTAGATATGAGGTTGTACTTCTTTGACACTTGTATTAAAATCTATCATATTAATAGGAGTATCAAAGAAAATAAGATCATGAACTAGCTTCTCTCTGGAGTCATTGGCATCTAAGAGCAAAGGAGTGACTGAATCCTTGATCATCCATTGAGGATATTCTGAGTAAAAATGCAAAGGGAAAACTTGAGAATGGACATAAAATAGATCACTCTGAAGTAACACCCAAATACATAGTCAAGTCAAAGAATTTGACTATCGATGAAAGCCCACACTTATGTGGCAAGGGAGCAGGCATGTCAATTTTATCTCTCACATCCTGGTATGTTTTTGAGCATATTCTAGGGTCTGAAACATGATCTTTACACACCTAGATGTGAGGTTGATTAAACACTTGGCATTGCGTGTTGAAGTGTCTGAGTTGGTGTTGGTATCTGTGAATTACTAATTCATCCTATAACAAAATTTTTTGAGTCTAGTCTCCCTATTTTGATTTAATGTTGATTGAGTTTGCAGGTGATTTAGAGGAGTTAATAAGAAGACAAACCCGAACCTCACAAGATGGATATTCAAAAGGGAGGAGATCATGTCTAATGAAGATTTCTACTTGAGTCACCAAGATTTCTATAATATCCAAGTCTCTATATTCCAGTGGTAGGGAAGGGAAGGCAATCCAGTGAGGGAAGAAACAATACTGTTTAGGATCTAGTTTAAAATTAGGAGACCATAGCATAGTGAAAAGTCCAGAGTCATTACAAAACCATCCTTTAAATTTTTGTACAAAGTCTCTAGCTTTCTTGGAGTCAAACAAAGCTATAAAAAAGTTTGAAATAGGATCCACCACAAAAATCTCCTTTAAACCTACCCAATTATCTTTCATCCAATAAGAGATAGTATCAAAACCAATAGAGGATTTTGTGAGCTTGTCGATAATAGATTGCAGCTTAAGAAAGGAGATGTGTGGCTGAAGCAGATGTTATGATAGAGTAATAGATGGTATCTCTAGTTTTTGGGCAACCATTTGTACTTGGTCTATAGGAGGTTGTTGCTTTTTTCTCCATGCAAAAGTAGGCTTTTTTGGAATGAAGGGGGCTCTGGGATCCTGCAACCTTGTTGAATCAATCAGTTTAGTCTAGTCATTCACCTCTTTGATGTGGATAGGGGAACTAGGGGGGGTGCCATAATAAATGTCAAAAATCATTTTCTTACCACAAACAAGTCACCTCCCATGGTGAATATTACACAGTTTCCCTTGCAATTGATGTGGCTTTTGATTCTTGGCCTTGAGAGCATTGATATGAGGCCGATTGAAATTTTTCTGCCCAAAACTCGATTTGAAATTTTTTGTTCACTAAGCCTAATTATATGAAGGAATGCAAATCTATTCAGGTCGTGGCTCTTCTTGTGGGACTAGTTCTATGCGTTCCCAAGATTTGGAAACTTCCAAGGAATTGATTCCCTGAAAATGCACTTAGTGAAATTTTGAGGGAAGTGGTGGGAAACTTTGCTGCATATTTCAAGCATTTTTTTCTACCAGACCTGAGCCAGGCATTTTATGAGCCTGAATATTCTGTGAGTTCCTTGACTGATAATTTTGTCTTTGTGGGTGCCCTAACTGATAGTGCTTCTTGTACGAATTATTAAAACTAGGATTAATAAAGAAGGGTTTAGCTGGATGTACTATTGCTTTCCCTGCAAAAATCTAGTGAAGAGGTCTATCACCTGTAAATCCCTATTGTTTATCTCGAATCAGTATATTCTTTGAAGCATAAGGACATGACTAGAAGTATTTATTTTGTTTCTATGTATTCTTGATCACTTGTACAATAGGAGTTGTACTAAAAATATGCATATTAAATTTAATTTATTACATGTTTCTCCATATTCCCCCTTTAAATAAATTTTTAATTTATTTATTCATCCACATGCTTTATTTCTACTAAATCATGATTAAATTAAATTTTATTTAATTTAATCTTAAACCTAACCTAGATGATATCCTACACACGTCACTTTCTATCTAGTAAGCCTATTTATTAATTAACTAAGGTTAATTAAGCTAATTTTCATCTTCCTACACAAATTAGTCCTAATTATTTGCTCACACGTGTGAGTAAATAATTTAAAATTCACCTTTTCAAAATTTGTTAAAAATGCCTAAACAAGGCTTCTTACATTGTTTTATGACACCTCTTACACTTTCTTAAAGTGTGAAAATTGACTTTCTCTTACACATCTCTCACACACACTTACACGTGTACTTGGAGTACACATTGACCCTTCACATCCCAAGTTGATCACACATGGCTTATGTATCTCCTTGTTGGCACCTATTTGTATTCCACATAGATGTCACCTCAACCCAGCCCTCCAAAATCTTTTAAATAGGACCCTTGCCTCAAGCAAATCATCCATCATTTTCATATTAGAATTTTTATGCCAGTTTGTGCTTAGAGTTATTTTTATTGCATGTAGAGTTTTACTAATTTTTTTGGTATTTTTTTTCATGGTTCTTAGTTTTAGCATTCAATACTAGAATCTTGTATTTAGTTTTCATTCCTACTGCTCGTCTTTGCATTGAATGCTTGAGACTAGTTCTCCATAACTAGTTCTTGAGTTCATTCAATATCACTTTCATCTAGTTTTCATCATTCATTTATCATTTAATCAAAGTGGGATTTATACTTGTGTTGGGAGAGCACACCCACAACCTCTCTAAGAGCTTAAATCAAGAAAGTCTTGGGTGCACTTGCTTCATCCTCATCCAAGGTTATGTGGAGAGTAGTGTAGGAATAAGGTTAAACATGATTTCTTTTTAGTTTTAAGATCTTGAATATGCACATTTATAACTAACATTTGAATGTTTATGCTTTCTCCACACAAGTCACTTTTACCCATATACATTATGGCACACCTGATGGGACCCACGTTATGATTATCTAACCTCTTTTCTTGGTTTTGTGAAAAAAAATTGTGAAATTTAAAAACAAGAATCTCTGCACGTATAGAGGCATCTCCACCTATTGACATGCATGCATGTACATAGGTGTCTCCACCTACGGATAGGTGTCTCTTCCAGAAAGGATTTTTTCTTCCCATTTAGTTTATTTTGATCAAAAAAGCTTGTATTTTTAATCACATTAAGGTGAATAATTGTTTAATATCATCATTAAAACACTTTGGTGTATCTGCAAATGAAGAGAAACACATAAAACTAAGAAAATATTTGTTTTTATTTCCTTCATGTGCAAATAGGCATCTTTGCATGTACACAAGCGTCTCTACCAGAAAGATAGTTTATCTTTCACATTAGCCTTGTTAGTTGATTAAGTGAAGTTTTCTGGCATATTAAGGTTGAAATTTATTGTATTTCATCATAAAAACATTTTTTATATATTTTCAAGTTAATGGGAGTATAAATATTAACAATTTGTAGTTGATATTTCCTTATTATACAACTAGGTGTCTTTGCCCGTGTTAGTAAATAAATTTGTCTTTTCTATTCTTGATCTTAATTTGCTCTATCACCCTTTACAAAATTTCAAATCTTTACTAACAAATGAATTAAACTTCAAATGTTTAATTCTCTGAATTGTGGTACAGCTCCCAATAATATCTTCAATGAATATATTTTACCAAACCATGCATTACTACAAATATTTAACTTTTAACCAGAAAGTTACTAAGGCTATGAGCAATCTTTCATCAATATGATTCGATCACTTATGATCAGTAACAAGATATCACTATAAAGCTCACAGGTTTGAACTAATAAAAGCCATAGCTTTAAACTTTTATCTAACTCTGATTAACACAATAAAATAACACAACTTAATTCAAGAAAAGATTTCATCCACTGAATAATACTCCAACAAAAGCCCACTCATAAACATAAACCAACAGATTTATATCAAATAAGTTTTTTTCATTCACTGGTAGAAAAGTCTTTTCAAATCAAGTTTTTTTTGCAGGAAATTTTAACTCTAAGCTATATTATTCTATTACTTTCTTCAAAAACTAACTAACTCCTTTTGAAAGTTTTTCCTCGCCTTATATAGCCATCTGGTACAACTTATCAAAAATTAAGAATGTCCATGAAACTCCCAGAGTTTCGGATAAAACATAACTACTTTGCTTGAAAACTGGAAAGGAACTGAAAACTAACATCCTAAACAAATGATTTCCAAGGAAATCCGTTATCTTCGGCTGAGCTGGATGATCAGGGTTCAGTTCGGTTAGGCCCTAGATGCGCGTGCTTGCTTCCACTCCTCATGTGCCACAAATGCACCAATGATCATGGCATGACATGGCAAACTGACGAGGGTGATCCGTTGTGCAAGTACCTTCCTATCTTTGCAAATTTGTCCTAGGCTTGCCTTGTGAGACTCCAGGTGATCCACACAAGCGACGAGCATAGCTTCAGTATTCACCATAGAAGTCAGATCTTCTGTTGTTGGTTCTTTACTATCTCTTATCATAGCTATCCCCGCTTCCCATTCCTGAATCATTTTGTCTGCCTTCTTCATGTTCTGAGTTTCCTCATCAATTAATACGATGTTTAAACATTTTAGGTCTTTTTGCATGATATCAATAAGGCCTTTTAAATCAGTTAGGAGATGGGTCACTCCATCATAGCTATCCTTGATGATTGAATTCCTCCATTCTATACTTTTCACTTCAATGTATAGGACCTCTTCATTTAAACTTGGAACTGGTTTTTCTGCAAGAAATGTCATCACGCCATAATATCTAATCTCTGTAAGTTGATTAGCAATGCTGCCCCATTTCTTCCTCTCTTTCCTCCACTCTGATAATTCAGCTAGCAGTTCTGAAATAACCTATGTGACATTCCCATGAGTTTCAATTAGCTGAGTGACATAATTTCCCCCTCGCTGCATCATGCTCACAATCCATTTATTGAAGACTTTAGAAATCATTTTATTTCACTGAATTTGATCCAATGTTTTACGAACTTCAAGTGAGTGGGGGTCAAAAGTATGAGGAACTTGAGTTAGGGGAAGTGGGCTAGGTTCTTGAATAGCTTGAATGAATTTTGACAGTCTCTGTATCGTTGCTTTCAAATCTTTTTTATCCTTCTCATCTTTAAAAGTCCTGTGCAAAATCTTTCTTGTGGAAGTTTCTAAGTGTTTAGCATCTGTAGCCCTACTGGAAATCCCAAAATCTATTTTCTCTATGATATAGTCATCAACTGTAGCCTCTGAAACATTCTTGTCAGTTTTGGGCAAAGCCCTTTCCACTGTCCATCTCCCAGTCTTTTCATCTACTTCAATCATGGACTCCATCTTGATTCTTTTGGGTTTCACAGAAGCCCCCAAACATTTTCTCACCATGTCTTCCATAGGAAGAGTAATTGGTAAAACATTTCGTTTCTTATTTGAAATAGAAGTCCCTAACCAACTAAGGGCTGGGGAGGGAGTCTGCAAAGCATCATTTGTTATACTTGCCAAAAGTTTTTCTGAAGCTGTCTTAGCATGTGTCAGGGTCATCATTTCCTCCTCAACATTACTCAAATCAACTTTCTCATCCATGTGGGAATCCATACCTTCAAGGTCTATTACTTCACTATCCTTCACAACCTCGTCGGCTTCCTTGTCAACCTTCCTTCTTGGGGTTCTTCTTACTGATGAGGAAACAGGAGTAACTTTAATTGCTAGATTAAAAGGGGAACTTTTCTTAGACCTAGTACCTGCAAAGGAAACAACTTTATCAGCAATGGTCATGGGGTTATCAGCAGCATTTTTAGCATGAGAAGCTCTTCTAGGATTATGTCTTTTTGAAGGAGGGGGTCTTTTACTATTAATCCATTTCTCAGTTCTTTTTACTACACTGAGAGTCGTAATTTTTAAACTTTCCCTCTCCTCAATACTCCAATCAATTTCAGGAAGTGGAGTGCCTCTGACCCTAGTTTCAAACTAGTCATCAATGATTTTGGTACCATCATCTTCATCTATGGCAGAAATATCAACCTGAATATTAAATGCAATAATTTTCCCCAGAGTGAATCTAGACCACATTCTTCTCCGCACTTCAAAATCATCATCGCAACCTTCCCAGTAATCTTCCATTTGTGAGATATGTTGAAACTCGAAAGGCAAACTGAAGTGTTTATCTACAAAACCTCTACTATCGAAGTCTTTCCTCAATGCAAATGTTTTCATATTCAACTTTCTAAGTTCATGCTCTAGGTTTAGTGCATCAGAAGATGTTTTACAAGTAAAATATCCCAATTCAACTAGGAAACAAGACTTAGCTCTACCTTTTCTCTCCTTGACTCCTTTGTGCATGTAAGATAATTGATGGGATACCTCAGTGATTACCAGCTGTCAAAAGCATAACAGGGTAATTTAAATGGTTCTCCTTCAAAACCACCTACTCTCAAGTATGTAAATCTCCTAAATTGAATGAAGAAACTTCCATAAATATTCACAAAAGACTTGGCTTCCTCAGACATTCATTGTTTAGTATTCCCCTTGAGCTCATGTGTCAATTTCTTGAAAAACACACCATTTACTTTAAGGAAATTAACCGTATAAAATTCCCTTTGAAGGTGAGGGTAATAATCATAGATTTTCATATTGGGAACAGGTTGTTCATGGAATAAACCCTTCCATTCACGGGTGCAGGCTAAAATATAGAAAAAATACGAGGACATATAAAAGCCACTACTGGTAAGGAAATTAGCCAATTGGTGGTTGAGTTCATCTGCTATTGTCTCATCCCAATCTATGTGTCATTCTCCACCCAAAGTCACTTGAATATAAAAATACATCCAATCATGCCAGTAATATGCATGTTGGTTTCCCTTAATCCTATTCAACATGATAACCAAGTCTACCACCCCAGGTTTAAAATGATCTATAGTCAACGGCTTTGGAAGCCGAGACCCTCCTTTCTGAGCCTTCTGGAGCCAATACTGAGCGATCTCATTTTTGTACACCTATCTCTTAGTAGCAAAAACTGAATAAGAAGAAGGTATGTTCCAGCCCTCATATGGGTCTTTCTCTGGGATTCCTAGGGATTTTTGCACTACTTCCCTGGTTATGAAAACAAGTGGGCTCCCATAAATTTTCCTTATGCATTTATCCTCAAAACTATATCTCCTGGAACATTCCACAATTAGTTCATGGCAAGGAGCTACTATAGGAAATGCGGCTTCATTAGTTAAGCCACTCTGGATAGCTTTGTCTAGCATGGAGCCTAGGATAGGTTCCTTAATGCGGGCTATAATATCTTCTAGAGCTCTAGTTTTGATATGGGTATCTTCACAATTAGGCAGGGAACATAATAATGGGGAAGTATTTCTGAAATTGGGCATGGGGTCCTTCATCTTAGGCTTTCAAAATTAGAAATTTTAACAGGAGAAAATAGCAAGCTGACATAGAAATGCATCTTAAAGTAATACTACAATGAAGGATGAAGCTAGAAAAAGGGCTCACCTAGTTTTATGCAAATGACAGAGCTCTGAGACGAGAGGAGAATACCTTCCCTGATAGCTGCGGCATGAAAACTTCTTAGCATTATGAGAAAATATCGCTGGACTCTTGATATTTATTGCAAGCAGTTTACAAATCTCTGAGAGATTCAGCACAAGTTGAATTAATGATGCACAACTTTTGAATAAATGATTATTGAATGTCTCACGGCATATGTATCATTAATTACTATACTTTCCCCTTACTTGAAATGACAATTTAAAGTCACATCAATTAATCATGCACTTTCAACACGCGTGGATAACATAATGAAGTACCAGCTGTCACATGTGTCATGTCATTTTTACTTTTTCAAATTATGGGCCAACATTGAACTCCGAACTTGGAATTATGAGAGTTCATAATTCAAGTTCAACATACATGATGAAGGACTATTCATCGGTATGATTTAATCAAAATAAAAGGGCAAAAGTTAAGCCATAAAGGAAAATAGCGAAGAGCTTTGTGAGACAATAAAGACCATTGAACTCAGAAGTTTGAACCAAACTTAGTTCAATATTCACAATTCAAGAGATAAGCACGTGATGCAAAGTGGAAATGTCGTTAGACTTGCCAATGAAAATGAAACCATACCGACGAATGTTATTGAACATTGAACATTGAACTACTTGAGTTTGATGGTTCAAGTTCAACCGACAAGGTGTTTGTGCAAAGGTAAACAAAAATAAATAACACCTTATAAAATTCTAGGGTGATTTTGGGAAAAGGAAGCCTTCAATAATTACACAAAATCTGTAGGTAACAGCCTGTACAGAGGTGTCTCTGCATAGGTGGCTCTTCCTATACATAGGCATCTGTGCACAGGCATCTCTACCTGTAGATAGGTGTCTCTTCCTATTTTCATCTCTTTTCCATAATATCTTGCATTTTAAGGTTTTTGATATAGGGTTTTGAAAGTTACTGATATTTTTTGCCTTCTAACAATGATTTTGCAGAACGGTTGGCAAATATTTGAATATTTTGAGACTATTAACTTATTTGTTTTGTAGGACATTGTTAGGAGACCAAACACATTGAGCTACTCACCAAGGTTGTTTTGTAGGTTTCCAAGAAGATTCAACCAACCATTGTGTTTTCTTAATTATTTCTTAGGCACGTAGTATTAAGTAGGAAGTTTATTTTTTATAATAATTCACTAGCTAGGGGAGTATGCTCTTTTCTCCAAGTGGTAAAAATAGAAACCTAGAACCTTTTGAATTGTTATCTTAAAGAAAATTAAAATTAATAAATTATTTGGTGTGTTTGGGAGAAAACATCATTGGATAGGAGAGTGTGTTATTTTCCCCTTGAGGGAAAAATAGAAATTCAAACTACTTTTAAGGCCAATCTATATGCTCTTTCATTAAACCTATAGAGAGCCTGTGAATGACTCAAAGTGGGGACAAGCAGATGCCATCTCTTCCACCCACTATAAATATATGCTTCCTTGAGATTAAAGTCTCAGAAGACATGGTTATTCTATGTTTATACTTTTGTGTTCACATATGCTTCATCACGCGTAGGGTTGACCAGCCTTAATCGTGCTTGCAGGACTACGTTGGTTGAAGTACTTATACGGCTATAGGCCACAATCTCACAAGTCATGACTACAAGGGATAATCATGAATGGATGCCTTGACTAAAATTTTTAGATTAGTGGCCACCCGGTTCACCTCTGAAAGGTTGATAATCTACATACAATGAGAATAGTAATCTCCCCAAGACACTCACCATATCGAGCCCCCATCAATGTTAACACTTTGATAATACATAATCATGACTAGGGCCATTGCATGCTTGGTGATGACCATATTCCAAGGAGTTTTTGTGTGTGTTCCTAAGTCTGTGAGCCAATATTTTTAGTCTCATCCAATCTCCTTCTAGGGATAAAATGTGTACTTTTTACTTTTCATTGCAAAACAAACCCATACACTTGAATCCATCAAGGTTTCTTTGTCCCTTGTAGGACTTTTTTTCACAAATGTACTTATAATCCAAGTGTTTGATGTACTCATGAAATCATTTCTTGCCGAGAACATCCTTTGATCTTTCAAGATATTGCCTTCCTAATTTTGTCATCAAATTCTACATTATGTTTTCTTATTTTTAAGCCATGATTGATGATGTGAAACATAAGAAGGTAAAACTTCCAATTTCCCAAGTCTACAAAGAAAAGAAGATCGCTGATAAAAAGGCTAGAGTCAACAAATCCTATTAGAAATATATCCAAAAGACTCCTGAAGCCAGTGTAAAGTTTGATAAAATAAGCTATAACAGTCGGGTTGCTAATTTCGTTGCCAACAACAAAGTGAACATGGTCTTTGTCACTTGGGAATCCTATGATTAAGTACCTTTTACCTTCATCTTTCTTCCAATCATTCATCATTTCCTCATCTTTAATCAAATCTTCCTTCATCCATATTTCAAAATATTAGGATCATTAATCAAAACCTTGGACTTCAAATCAAAATCAAATCAATTCCTCTTTCACACCTCAATCAACAAATAGGGTGAAAGAATCAATCCAATAGTGTCACATAGACCTTTAATCAAAGAAAACATTAATCCCTTACTACTTTGAGAACTAAGTATTTCTCTAGTAGTTTTAGTCCAAGCCTATTTTGTATAGCTATCATAGGCTATCACCCAAATAAGAGAATGTTTTAAATCAAATCCAATCCTTTGTTTGCACAATCACAAGATCTTGTTTCACCTACATTTGTTCCAAACCTTTAAATCAAATCAATCTTTAAGGCTTAGTTGCTTTTTAATCCAATCAATCCCAAATCAAATCAAATCAATCATTTATGCTTAGTTCCTCTCAAATCAAATCTAATCAATCCTTGAGGCTTAGTCCTCTTAATCCAATCCAAATCCTAGTTTGTGTTTCTCCTAATTCATCAACTCCTTCCTTCATCTCATCATCTTCCATCAATCATTCAACATTCTTCAATCCAACCCAAGGTCACATGTGCATGGTACTTACCCAATCTCAAGCTAAGATAAGAAAAGGATATATTACCATGGATAATGATCAAGAAACCATTTATCAAGAAGACTTCAATGAAGATAAGGAACCACATATGGAATCAACATGCTCATACCTAAAATTTTCAACCCAAATCCATGAGCCAAATAGTTCTTCAATGATCCTAACAACACGAGCCTAGTAGAAGATTTAATCTAAGAAAATAGTTCTAATATCTTCTTGAATCTTATTCAAATGTTAATCATGCTCCCTGATAATTTTGATGAGACCTTGCTTGAAAACAATCTAATTTGAACCAACAAAGGCAAGGCCATTCCCGTTATGCCTTCAACATTTGATAACATGAATCAACCTTCCAACTATATGCTTGAACAAATTTGACAACTCCTAAACATGCCCAACTCAAATGATAACACAAATAATGGAGAAAATAATAATGACTTTAATGGAGGTCATAGACCTGAACATCCACCAGGTCATCAAGGAGACGTTCCGCTTTGATTTTCTCAAAGCCTAATGGCATCTTGAAGAATCAAATTCTTCACATACGAACAACACCAACCTTCCTCTTAGTAGACATAACATGAATCCTCCACATATAGGGGGACATAATACATCATTTAGAGGAGGAACAAATCAATGACATACGATCATCAACAACAATCCTCTCGAGTGGATGCAATAGATCAACGAGCTTAAAAGCATGGTGATAACTATGCAAAAAGGTGGGAAGAAGGAATTCTTTTTCAAAGAGATATGTCCTTATCCATTTGATAAATAAATTAGTACCCTGCAACCATTCCCCACCAACTTTGAGATTCCTAAATTTTATAAATAAAAGGGAGAATCATGTCCTGTACAACATCTCAAATAATTTTATGTATTTAGTCAAGAAGTCACCCACAATGATAATTTGCTCAAACAACTCTTTACTAGGAGTCTTGGCAGCCCTTCCCTTGAGTGGCTAATGAATCTTGTTCCTAGCTCTGTATCAAAATTCCCTAATCTTGTTGAGAATTTTGTTTCCCAATACTCTTACAACATTGAACATCAAGCGTCACTTAGTGACTTATGCAATAAAAAGCAATGAAACGGGGAAACCTTTTCCAGCTTTCTTCAAAGATGGAAACATCTTGCAAATCGTATGCCTTGGAAAATTCCACATCCATAGCTCGTAAATATCTTCACTAAGAATTTAGTTACCAAAATTTCATTCTAAATGAAAATGGCTTCCCCAGAATTGTTTGAGGCACTCATTAAAAAGGGAATATCTATTAAAGATGGACTTTTGATGAAAGGGGTCATTAAACATTATCCTTCTAATTCATCTAACAATGCCAACAATAAACCCAAGTTCTGGTACAAGAACAAGGGTGTTATTAATGATGGAGTGATAGATGTTAAGCATGTCCAAAATGCTCAAGCATCCAACAATAACAACCAAGGCAATCGAAATAGCAATAATTAGAAAAATAGCAATCAGAATAATAACCAGAACAATCAAGCTAATCAAACCAATCAAAATCAAAATCAAGGATATGGTTATCAGGGTTCCTTATTCTCACATTACAATGGAAACAACAACAACAACATTAGACCATCGTAATGACGATAATTCACACAGCTAGCAAACTCCCTTGATATTGTATTTCAACGTCTAGTCGATCAGGGGATGATGATCTATACTAACACAAGGCCTTTTGATGATAATCAACCATAACCAAACTGGTATAAGGATAATAAATATTGTGATTATCATCACATTGAAGGGCATGAAATTAGGAAATGCATGAAATTTTGCCATTTTGTCCAAGATTTGATCGATAATGGAAAGATAGAGGTAGAAGGTTAGAATGCCTCTTCCTCCAATGCCCAATTAAAAATGTATTCCAAACCTTTTCCAAAACACAATCAAAATAATACCTCATTTTTATATTATGGTGATTGATCAGGGAAGTACTATACACTTCTCCCCCCACCCTCGTCAGGGTTCGGGGGGAACATTTATTGGCTATTTTTGGGATGACATGTTGTAACCCTAAAGTGGCAAAATAAACTTGTATAAATAGCTTAGGGTTAGGGATTTCATTATGTTGTATGTTTTAGTAGCTTCTTGCAGTGGAATTGAATTGTAAGGGATTGCGGATTGTAATCAAGTTGTAATCACTGGATAATAATAATATTGGACTCGTTGTTGGTGGATGTAGCCCAGAGATTGGATGAACTACGTTAAATCTTTGTGTCTTGTGTTATCTTTTGTGTGGTTTATTATTTTTTTGATATTGGTTATATTTGCATGTAATTTTTATTTCTGTCTTGTTAATCCTAACACTCATCATCCAAAGGTTTTCCCTATGATTACACCATGAACAAGATCTCAGGAGATGAACGCACTTGCGATAGCCTAGAGGAAAATGATGTCTATGATTTTGACTCACTTTGTGGCCATATTGAACAATCAAAAACCCATTTAAACAAGCTAACTCTAAAGATTGTTGATTGCAATGTCACCACTCATTGTCCTTGAGTTACTGTACAAGCCATTGTAAATCCACATGTTGTAGATCCACTTGTTTCACCATCATCATCTACACAACATGCATCATGTTATGACCTACTTTCCCAATTGAAGAAGACTCCTGCATAGATATCCATCCTAGACATTCCCCATACATCCCCTATCCATAAATAAGTCCTTGAAAATTCCTTGAGTCTCATGTTCCAAAAAATATCAATTCATCCCAGTTTCAAGCAATGATCATAAATTTATCTACCCAAAAACGCCTGGTTTTTACTAAAAAATATTTCCAAGGTCCTAATCCTCACCACAATAAACCCCTACATATCCAAGTCACCATCCATAATACTTGAATAAAAAGAGTCCTCATAGATAATGGATCCAGTTTGAATTTGTGTACTTTAAGCATGATCTGCAGCATTGGTCTTTTTAAGGACCTCATTAATGTAAATAAGAGAATGACAATAAAATCATATGAAGATAGAGAAAGGGTGAGTAAAGGTCTCATTGCACTACCCTTACAAGTGGGCCCATCCCTCATTGAAATAATCTATCTGGTGCTTGATCTAGATCTACTGTGTAATATTCTTTTGGGTAGACCATGGATACACGCTATCTCAAGTGTCTCATCCATGTTTCATCAATGTTTAAAGTTCCCACACCATGGGGCTGAAATAAAAATCCATGGATATCATGAACCCTTCCAACATTACAAAATACTGGAACGTAAGCAATCAAATTACTACCCGCTAAATGAGAATGTTCATCCTGTTGAACAAGAAACTCTTGTCCAGCCCACTTCTTCTGAAGATAAGGAAAAGATGTCTAAATAGACTAAAGGAAACGAAAAAGTTACTCAGAAGAAGAATACTAAGTCTGAAAAGAAGGTTTGATTGACAGATAAAGGTCTGGGGGAGTATAAATTAGCAAATGCCATGTGTATTGGTCAGCTCCCCCAAATCCTATGGTAAACCTTCACAACACTTCCCTAAGGGAGATAAGGAAACCATGAAATGCAAGAAGACCACATTTGAACACTAGAGATCCCTTTCAGATGAACATATGGAACATATTTGATGATGAAGAATATAATCTTGTGGATATCCCTAAGGGGAAGTATGTTAAGGCCACTCTCATTGTTGAAAGCATGGGATATCATGGTACTGGCCTTGGAGCCAAAGAAACTAGAAGGAAAACTATCATCAAAGTAACTGGGTATCCCCACATAAAAGGATTGGGTTCCATAGAGACTAAGAGAACCTTTGTCTAGAACTATTGCATGAATTATTCTGATTCATACACCAAGGAAGAGTTCTTTGAAGTCCCTTTCCAATACATTGAAGATGATCTTGACACTCATATCCTCCATATCACCCAATCAAACCTTTCCTCACCTTATCTTCCCCTTACCAACCCTAAGTTAATTGATTGAGACCAACAAGATTCACCACTTGCCTTAGATATATGTGATTCAAATGAGGTAGTTTTAGCACTTTTTGTACTAAATAATCTCCAAGATAATGAGCATCATATCCACTACAATGAGCATCATATCCATTACAATGAGCATCATATCCACTCCAATGAGAAAGCCTACTTTGGTATCCAAGTCAACTCCTTTAGTCGCAAAAGTGAAGAAGAAGATAAAAATCCAAAAAATGATAAAATATCCTTGGGTGAAAACCTTTCTGAGGCACCCTTGGATAAAGAAAAAGATAAAATAAAGGAGGTATCCTCTAGTGAAAACCTTTCTAAGGAACTAAAGGAGGGGGAAGTTGACTTTCCTTTTATGTCATTGCCGCCGAAAAAATCATATGTTCTCATAGAAGATACAATAACAATTAATCTTGGTACTGAAGAGGATCCAAAGATCACATACATTGTAGCTTCCCTTAATAAGCAAGAAAAAAAAGGCATGACTGCATTTTTAAAGAATGCACAAATCAACTTTGCATGGACTTAAAAAGATATGTCTAGGATAGATACTGATCTAGTTGTACATCATCTAGATATGGATCCAAAGATCAAACTTGTTAAGAAAAAATTATGCAAGATGCATCCACAACCGGCACTCCTAGACAAAGATAAACTACAAAAGATGCTCAAAGTAGAATTCATCAGACCCATAGATTATCCTAAGTGGGTCTCTAACATTGTACCAATAGCTAAACCCTCTAGGGGTATCCAGATCTATATTATTTCTAGATATCTCAATCTCTCTTGTCCTAAGGATGATTTTCCACTTCCTAATATTGACATCATAGTGAATTGACTACAGGGCACGATATGTTGTCCCTCATGGATGGATTTTCTAGATACAATCAAATTTGTATAGCAGTGGAGAACCAACACAAAATAATATTCATCACACCATGGGGTATGTTCTGTTACCAGGTTATACCCTTCAGTCTCAAAAATGCAGATGCCACATATCAAAGAGTCATGACAACTATCTTCCATGATCTCCTTCATGTAACTATGGAAGACTATGTGGATGATATTCTAGGAAAATTCAAGACATGAGAATCACATATTTCTATCCTTACCATAATCTTTGATAGATTGGAAAAGTACAAGGCTCAGTTGAATCCTGAGAAATGTGTCTTTGGTGTGCAATCAAGTAATTTATTAAACTACATCATCTCTCGTAGAGGAATAGAAGTGGACCCTAAGAAGGTGAAATCCATCTTGGATATGCCACATCCTAAGACTCTAAAATAATTGCACAACTTGTGAGGCAAACTTCAGTCCATCTGAAGATATTTGTCACAACTAGCAGACATAGTGCATCCTTTCTCCCACCTTCTAAGAAAAGATATCAAATTCATTTGGGTTTTTTTTTATCAAAAGGCCTTTGAACAACTCAAGGAATATCTAGCTAATCCACCAATGTTGGTCCCACTTATTCTACGTTGACCTTTAATCTTATACATTTTAGCAACTACATTAGCACTAGGTTCCCTCCTAGCATAGCTAGATGAAAAAGAAAAAGAGTGTGTCATCTACTACCTCAGTAGAACTTTAGTGGGTTATGAGCTCAACTATACAACTATTGAGAGATATTTCCTAGTTGTATTCTTATGCACACATAATCTATGTCATTACATGCTCAATCATAAAGTACAATTGATAGTGAAGATTGACCCACTCAAGTATTTTTTATCTAAAGCCTCTCTAATAGGCCGCATAGAAAAATGGGTCATGATTCTTAATGAGTTTGATATTGTTTACATAGAATGCAAGGAAATCAAGGGGAAAGCAATCACAGATCAACTTACAGAAGCTCCCATTCCAAGAGATCATCCTATTGTCACATATCTTCTCGATGAAACCATTATGATTGTTACCCCTAGCATTCAATGGAAGCTCCACTTTGATGGATCTTTCACTCAAAAAGGATCGAGGGTAGGTATTATGTTTGTTAAACTACAAGGGATTTAATCCCTAAATCATAGAAATTGACATTTGCATGTACCAATAATATAGCAGAATGCAAGGCCTTGGTCACCGGGCTTTGCTAAGCTATCAGATGAAAGATCACAAGTTCTCTTGTTTTTGGTGACTCCTAATTGGTTATCAAGAAAGTAACTGATGAGTTTCACATAAAGGATGATAAGTTGATTCCTTACCTCTGCATGGTAGAAGATCTCAAGAAACATTTTACAAGCATCACTTTTCAGCAAATCCCTCAAGAAAATAATAAAGCAGCATATGTCATGGCTACCATTGCTTCCTTAATATCCATGCCAAAGATGAGTACACAACGTGAATTTCTTGTTGATAATCTCATGGTCTCTACCTATGACCAACCAAATTTTGAGATGGTGTGTAAAATTGTTGGTCTTGAATCACCATGGTACCAAGAAATCCTTGCCTACCTTCATGATAAGATCATCCCCCTCACTCTTACTCCTAACCAATAGAAAACCTTCATCTGCGTACATCCTGTTACATAATCCTTGGAGACATCCTATTTTAGAAACATTTTGATGGAACTCTTCTTCAACGTATCAATTCAAAGGAAGCACAAACAGCCTTGGAAGGACATCAAGGAATCTATGGAGCTCATTCCAGTGGCCTCACTTTAGAAAATAATTTTCTACGCACTAGATACTACTGGATGACAATGAAGCAGGATGCTTATCACTTTGTCAAAAAATGTGTTCCTTTTCAGTAGCATGGTGATTCGATACACGCCCATGCTTAATCCCTCCAACCACCATCACACCTTGGCCTTTCTCTTGCTGGGGTTTTGACCTTGTGGTCCATATATTCTCCAACTCTGCCAGTGGCCACAAGTACATTCTAGCTGCCACAAAATATTTTACCAAGTGGGTTGAAGCAATCCTCCTCACTTACACTACCAGAAAACAAATTTCCAAGTTCATTATGAACTATATTATTTATTGATATGCCACCCCAAAAGACCTCCCTACTAATTATGGATCGCCCTTTAAGAGTAAAGATCTCACAGACCTCTGTAAGAAATTTGTAATTACCCATCATTGCTCATCCAAATACTTCCCATGGGGCAACGGTAAAGGTAAGGCTACAAATAAAAACATATTGAAATTCTCAAGAAAACTATTGATGATGTTGGTCATGATTGGCACCTGCAACTCAATCCTACCCTCTAGGCCTTGGCACTTCCATATGTAATCCCACTGGGGCCACTCTATTTTCCCTTGTCTAAAATTTTGAGGTTGTCCTTCCCATTGAAATTGAGATCCCTTCCCTCATGATTTCTCTCAAGAACCTGATGACCAAAGAAGAATATCAAGTTGCCCGCCTGCAAGAGTTGTAACTCCTCAACGAGAGATGCCTCAATGCCCTAAACCACCTCCATGTGTATCAAAATTGCTTGCGCTTTCAATTCAACAAAGAGATCAATCCTCACAAGTTTGAGGTTGGTAATTTGTTCCTCCAGCACAACATGAAGAATCTCCAGAGCTGAGAAAAGAAAGGAAAGTTTGAACCCTATCAGTTGGGTTCATTTATTGTTACTGCCAAGTTTAATTTTTGGGCATATCAGATAGAAAAACCTAAGGGAGATCCTCTCCTTGATCCTATAAATATTTTTCATTTAAAGTGCTTTTATGCGTAGGTCAGCATTTAGTTCCTATACAGTGTTTATTCAGTAGAAAAATCCTAAAAATCAGAAGAAAAAAAATCCTAAAAATCAGTAAAAGTCCTGAGTAAATCCCAAAAACATCAGAGAGACAAAAAATTTCAAAAATAATACCATATGATCCAAAAAATGCCTAAAAAATAGAAAAGCAGCAAAATCCTAAACAGTAGAAAAAGTTCCTAAAAATATCGTTGTTGGTTGGTCAGCATAATACCTTAGTAACTTCAAGGATTGGTCATCCTTTCACAGTGATTCTATGGTTAGTAGCATCAAGTATCTACTTAGAATATCATGTTGAAATTCATTTAGATTTATCAATCCAGGAACGTAAACTTGAAATGGTGACTGCAAAGTGTATGCTCTAGTTCATCTCAAAAGCCATCATTACTAAACAAAGGAATTGCTACAGGAAATATATGCTAGGAATTGAAATGACAACTTAACTTAGCACTTAAGGGAATGCTTCAACAGTAAACTAAAAATGCTTCAATAGTAAATCTATGCTACAAGAAACAGTCAATGGTTCTGCTACCAATGGTTGTAGGAGTAACAATGTTAAACAACTTCAAAAAAACTTAAGACTAGATCTTACATAAGCATGAACAGATTTCACCTTCTGCATGGGCCCCCATGGAAGAGTGAATGGATTTAAAACTCAGAGACAGGAATCAGAAGATATCATTTATTCATTCATGTAAACATCAACATAAGTACAAGATGGAATGTCAAAGTGTATTCACTTCTTTACTGGATTACAAAATAGATTCCTTGAACATCTAACTAACTAGGAATCACAAATTCCAATTTATTTAAGAACAACTTGAAAAACAAAACTCCTAAGAACTAGGATCCTCCATTACATGGGGATAACAACTTTTAGTTACAAAAGTGATAGCATCATTTACGCAAGAATAAGCCGCATTCAAATTCGCAAGAATATAGGAATGCTTGAGCACTGGATTCCCTCCAAAACTCCTAGTAATTGAATTGACCCAATCTACAACGGCATCTGCAACTGATTGGAAGTAGTGGAACCACAATGAAACCTGGAAACGGTTACTCGATTTGATGAAGCCACTTTGATGTTGAGTCTTTATTACCTGTTGACTTAATCCTTCCCTGCAACAGGCTAGCGCACCAAAACCTGCAACACAAATCCAAGATAAAGATCCATAATGACCTTTCCTATTTTAGTGTATCCTCATCACATGGCTACAGGAACACTACCCATTAATGCAGAGAGGAAAGAAATACCAAATTTCATCATAATATCCACTTAATATATATATATATATATATATATATATATATATATATATATATATATATATATATATATATATATATATATATATATATATATATATATATATATATATATATATATATATATATATATATATATATATATATATATATATATAGCATATGTCTTTAGTCTTAAAAGCACCAAATACACACATAGTCATAGCATAGAAACATAAAAAGTTTGAATATTGTTTATGAAAACCCATGAGATACTTAAGTCTAAACCAAAAAATCATAAACAAAACAATCCATAAACTAGGCTCATCATTGCCCCCCAGCTTAAATTTTTGTTGGTCCCACAGCAAACATGAATTTCTTGAGTTTGGTTGTCATCCTGTAATCCGCAGTTGTCTTCTGTCCAACACCTCCTTTGGCAAAGCTCTAGTAAAACCCTTTGGTCTCCTGATGCCTTTCCCACCTATCCTCTTCTCCCTTCATGTCATAACTGTCCAAGGTCTCTGAATTTTCTAATAAAGGAGATATTGCAATGGTGGCTAAAAATTAAGTGGAATCCAAAAACTCTGTAGTGTTCTCCCCAAAGAGATGTACCAAGGTGCACGCCTATGTGCCATGTTAAAATTAAGGGGTGAATGTGGCTCCTTAGCTCTTAGCTCCTTTGTTAAACTGACCCAATGTCACTGGATGGCATTTCTAGCTTCAAGCAACTCAGAATTAACTAGTTGTTCATATTCATCAAATGTTGCATCCTAAATGGATAAATGAACTTACTGCCTAAATCTAAGGGTGTAATTCTCATCCAATCAAAAAAGATTATGGTCTTAGATACAGGGGAATCTCTTCTTCTAATTCTCTATATAACTTATCTTGAGATTCCCGATTGACCTCATTTTGAATACAAAACATAAGAACCCTAAGCTGGATATCCCCAACATATAGTAAGGGATTCCAGACCCGATCATTTGGAACTGCCAAGTTGTGGAGAAAGAATTCACACATCAAATTCTTAATGGCTACAAGAGAATTATTAAAAGCTTGAGAAAACTGCTTAGGGTCTTGCAATGATGGTGACCTATCTTGTATGACACAAGTCATTTGGTAGTTCAGTAGTTTCTCCTTTAGGAATAGGAAATATACAAGAGATGGGGACCTACAGCCCATTAATTTAGGAATAAGAGATGTGACTTTGCTAAGTTTCTCATGCAGTTTTTCTACTTTTTCTTCCTGCACAAGAGTCTCCTCATAATGTTGATCTATAACCCTATTCAACTCTTTCCTTTATTGTTTCCATTGTTCTCTTTTTGAGACCAATTACTTAGATAACTGAAAAATAATAGACAACAAAGACACAGAACCAGACTGATCTGACATAGAACTGATATGAGATTTTTTTGCTGAATTAAGAACAGGGGACTTACCATTTTTTAAACTGATCCCCTTCATAGGATCTGTCCATATCACCATAGATCTCTCAGTGTTGTAGCATTGTTGTGCAACAGAGGCTAATGCATCCAAACCCTCACTTAAAACCTACTCCACTACTTTATTAAGAAGATCCATATCAACATCAGGGTTTTCTTCATACAAATTTCTCTCTGCTACAGGAGATAATCATGGTTCCTCTTCTTCCATCACATTATAGCATCCTTTAGACATTTCTTCATTTTTTGAGTCACTGCAGCTGTCATTTGTCTGAGGACCCTTAGAGGATGAACTTCTTCTTCAAAATATATATGCCTGATCCTCAGAGCTAGAGTCGTCATCAATTATTATGCAATCTTTATTTGTTTGTTTCATAGGAACCTGCTCATGCTTAACCTCAGGAAACTTCTCAACTATTTCCTACTGCATATTCTTGGGTTCCTCTTCCTTTTTCTCAGAGGTCTCGGGTTCAATATTTAACCCTTCCAATGGTATATATGTAGTCTCATTTTGCTTCTTTCTATTACTTCTTCTCAACTGATTTTCTTTCTTTTTCTCCAGAATTTTCCTCCTAGAAGTGCTTGCAGCTACAGGAGATTGTCCCTTTGTTTGCTTACTAGAACTAGGGCTATTGTTCTTTCCTTTATTCCTCTGAGAAACCCTTTTTGACCCAGGAATAGACTTTTCTACAGAAGTATTATCTTCTTCCTCATTCTGAACTGACTTTGAAGTAGAGGAGTGAGGGGAACCCTTAGGAGTTCTAACCCTAGACTTTTTCTTAGAGGAAGGTCCTGGTCCAAGTTCTACAATAATTTTCCTAACCCCTTTGTCAATTTGAATTCTCTACCCAACCCTTCACCCAAAAGGCTCTGGAGTTGGTTTTTTAAACCCTTACAATAGAAATTCCTTCCAGGATAATTCTGATTGTTCCCTTAAGGCCTTCTCAACTATTAACTTAACCAAACAATGATGTGACACAGAGTTAAGTTTACCCTCCTAGACCAAAACAGCCTGCTTCTTCAAAATGTTAAACATGAAGTTGGGAACCTTTGTGGGTCTATTTTCATGTCATAGGCAGCTTAAAAACTTGAAATGAATGGAATGCAAGTATGATTTCCATCCCTCACAAGTGAAATACTTGATAACATGAACTGTACACTACCTAAATGGTTCAGGCAAAGACATTATGTACATACCTTTCTTCTTGTCAATTTCCAAAGGTGGGTCTAAATGCAAGGTAAACTGTGCCCTAGACATTGTCAGATCAAGACTTTCTGCAAATTCTTCCCCTTCATGTGGCAACCCCATGACATCCACCACCAGTGCCTGTGAAAATGGTACTCTTAACCCCTTCATTATGGCCACTCCTTCTTGCAATGTGCTCAGAAATTGCAACGCAACCTCATCATCCCAACCGGTGAGCTTCAGGATGTAATCAAGCTATCCTCTCACCTTAAAATATGGCTTGCAAGCTTCATCATCTAACAAGATATTGCGTATTGTGGGTTCCCGATGGATAAGGTCACCCCCCATCTCCAGGTTGTCAAATTACTTCAAACAAGGTTGCATGAAATTTGAACACTCTAAAATAAGGCTCGGACAAGGAGTTTTTGAATTAGCTGAATTGTCAAGTTACAGGAAAATTTTGATTACAGAAAGTTCTAGCATTTTTAGAAATGATCTCTAGTGTAAATATGAGTGCAAATCAAGAATATCTCGCACATTAACTACTCATAATTACATAACCATAGATTTCATACTTAGCACATACTTGCCACCCTTACTTGATATGTGTGAAATAATAACATAGCACACAACTCTTAAAGATTGTCAAATCATGACAAGAAGTGGAAAGTACAAACAAGACAAAAGAATAAAACATAAATATTTCATGAATATGTAGACAAAAAAAATGATATATAATTCCCCCCCCCCCCAAACTTAATTAGGCAAGTGGTCCCACACTTACGCATGTGACGAGGCATAGCTAAAATTTTGAAAAACAAATTAAAGAATAAATACCTCAGATAGTGTATGAACCTAAAATTTTGCTAAGGTAGTGGTTGTCATTATCCATGGATGGAGAATTATGAAAATGGATGGGTGATAGACAAGAAATGAAGCGGAATTTTATTGCGGAGAAAGAACTTTCTCGAAGAAAGCTTTTATTATGGGAGGGATGAGAAATTTTTTAAGTGAAGAATGCAAATGAGCAGGAAACTCATTGTCAGAGGCTGCAGGAAATACATCACCAACAACAGAGGAGAACTGCTATAGGAAATCTTCTTTACTTCACGGTTTGTGATACAATTTCAACCTGTGACCATTGACTAGCAACTTGAACCAAACATGATCAAAAGTAGAAAGTTGGACTACTCCATTGGGAAACACAACAATAATCTCATACAGGCCTAACCAATGAGTTTGAAATTTCCCTGGATGGTGCTGATACTGGGAGTCATAAAGAAGCGCCCAATCACCAACAGAAAAGACTTTATCCTTAATATACTTGTCATGTCATTACTTCCGTTGTTGCTGTAGTAACTCTATATTATGCAAGGAAGATTTATGCCATTCATCAAGTCCATTCAAACTCATAATTCATTCATGTTGTGTTGTAGTGAGATCCAGACAAAGGTCAAGAGTTTTCCTTAATATTTTATGTTTAAATTCTATAGGCATGACAGCTGACCAACCATAGATAAGCTAAAATGGAGTGAAGCCTATTGTAGATTTCCAAGTAGTCATGTAAGCCCAAAGTGCTTCAGGAAGTCATGTGACCCAATCCTTCTTATGGAGTGCTACAGTCTTGGTAAGAATGGATTCCAGCTCCCTATTAGTAACCTCTACTTGACCATTAGCTTGGGGATGATAAGGTGAGGATTTACCATGCCAAATTTTATATTCTTCCTTCAAAGTAGCTATCAAATTGGAAGTAAACTGAAGACCTTGATCAGACTGCAACTCCCTAGGCACACCAAATCTTGTGGAAATAAACTCATAGAGGAACTTAGCAACATTTTTATCCTTAGGGTGCTTCATAGGTTTGGCCTCGGCCCATTTGGTAACATAATCATTGGATACAAGGATATAAGATTTTCCCTTCGAAGATGGCTCAATAGGACCGACAAAGTCAATCCCTCATTTATCAAATGGTGCTACAATTACCTGTGGCTGCAGGGGCATCTCATCAGTCTTAGTGAGTCATCCCATGCGTTTGCATTTATCACACTTCTTGGTATACTGAGCAGCATATTTGTGTAAATTGGGCCAGTAATATCCCGTAGTTAAGATCTTGAGTGTTGTTCTTTTGGTAGCAAAATGACCACCACAGGGCTCATCATGACATGCTCATAGCATATCATATGTTTCATCTTCCCTTATACATCTACAGGTTACTTGAGTAGGATCGGTATAAAACATGAATCCAAAAATCCAAGAATAATTAAAACTTTTCTCAGCTAACAGCCTTCCTTCTTTAGCAGAGAAATGAGTTGAAGTCTTACCAGTGGTGAGATAATTAGCAAGGTCGGCATGCTAGGGATTATGTGCAGACAATAGAAAGAGGTGTTCATCAAGAAAACTATCATCAATGGTTGCAGGATCATCAGGGACATGCAACTGAGAAAGGAAGTTAGTGACCACATTGGCCTTACCAGGCTTGTCTACTATGGTGATATCAAATTCCTGCATAAGGAGCAACCAACGAGCCAGCCTGCCAGATATTGCAGGCTTATTCATCAGGTACTTGATAGCATAGTTGTCAGTATGCACAAATATTGCATAGTTGGTAATATAGTGTCTGAATTTATTTAGTGCATAGATGATTGCAAGCAATTCTTTCTCCGTGACCGTGTAGTTGAACTCTACACCTTGCAAATTTTTACTGATGAAATAAATAGCATGTTCAACGGAGTCCACCTTTTGACCAAGTATGGCACCAATAGCATAATCTGATGCATCTGTATGAATGTGAAAAGGCAATTCCCAATTAGGTCCTCTCAAAACTGGAGCCGTAGTGAGAACCTCCTTAAGCTGCAGGAAAGAGTTTGTACACTTAGAGTCCCAAGTGAACTCAGCATCCTTTTTCAACAAATTATACAGAGGTGTTGCAAGCTGACTGAAATCCTTTATGAATCTTCAATAATACCTGGCAAGTCAAGGAAAACTCTGTACATCCTTTTATTTGGCTGGTGTGGGTAATGTACTAATTACTTCAATCTTGGTGGGGTCCACTTGAATGCCTTTGGAGGAAATGAAATGGCCTAGAACAACCCTCTCCTCCATCATCATAAAGTATTTCTCACTGTTGAGAGAAAGGTTGTAATCTCGGCATCTCTGAAGAACTTTGTTCATATTTTCCTTAGCTTCATCAAAGGTGTTTCCATAGGTAGTAAAATCATCCATGTAAATCTCCATGCAGTCAGTAGATATATCAAAAAAGATACTTATCACAGTTATTTGAAAAGTGGCAGGAGCATTGCACAAACCGAAAGGTAAGACTGAATAGGCAAATGTCCCCTATGGACATGTGAAAATTTGTCTTCTCCTAGTCCTCAGGAGCTATTTGTATTTGATTGTAACCACTAAAGCCATCCAGGAAAGAGAAGTATTTCTTGCCAGCCAGGTTATCAAGGACTTGGTCTATGAATGGCAATGGCAAGTGGTCCTTCTTAGTGGCTAAGTTAAGCTCCCTGTAGTCAACACAAACTCTCCACTTCCCTCCTTTCTTGGGTTCTATAACTAGAGGTGAGACCCACTGGCTATTAGAAATGGGATAGATGAAACCAGTGTTTAACAACTTCTGCAATTCATTCTTAACTATATCCCTTAAAGATGGATTGACCCTCCTTTGAGGTTGTCGATCAGGATTACATTCAGGGTTAATGTAGATCCTATGAGTGCAGATTTTAGGATCTAGGCCTTTCATGTCTATATAGTCCCAAGAAAAAGCTTGTTGATGCTCCTCTAGTAACTGCATGACAACTTTTTGTTGTGGAAGTGATAAAGCACTACTTAGATTCAACTCACGTCCTAGACCAACTTCCAGCTTGATGACCTTTTCTACCATTGAAAGCTGAGCCATGAGAAGAGATTCCATCTCATGAGGTAACAATGAGTGGAGAATTTGTAAAGTTTCTGAATACTGAGGTGCATTTGGAGGTGGTAACAGAGCTTCCAGAATACAATATGTTTGGGAACACGGCTGAGATTGTACCCTGTATTCATTCAGGATAATGGAGGAAATTATCTCATCTTCTCTCTTAGAGGCTACAAATGGTTCCCGGGATATCATCATGAGCTGGCGGATGGAATTGACCTCTGGATCAGCATCACCCAAATCTGGCCAGACTATTTGATCATCTTGCAATAGGGGTTGAGAAGGAGAATACAAAGTCAAGTTCTTAGTGTTGACACCATTGGATATTGTCATTTTCCCTTACCGACAAGCTATATAGGCATCTGCAATAGCCAGCCATGAATGCCCTAGAATTATTGGATATCCACCCATGTTGGCTTTTGGGGAAAGGACAACAAAGTCAACTAGATATTCCCAAGAGTTCAATGTGACAATGACATCCTCTACCATCCCATCAGGTGTGATGGTAGAACTATCAGCAAGCTGAAGTATAGTTGGTGTCTCCCTAAGGCTGATGATATGCAATTGATACATTACCTCCTTTGTCATGACATTTATAGATGCACCTAAATCAACTAGAGCATTTTGGACTTGTATTCCTTGAATGGTGATTGTTACCACAGGGCTCCCAGGGTCAGAATACTTGGGTACAGTCAACTTTTCTAACATTAGGTCAGATAACTGTCCTAAGACATGTATGGTTTTAGGATCCTTTTTCTTTCTCCCTGGTTTTTTTATGCAAGCCTCCTTGATGGATTTGGTATAAGCAGGAACTTACTTTATGGTGTCTAGCAATGGTATTTTTACTGTCATCTACTTTAGTTGGTTGAGCAAGTCTATCACTACTTGGTTTTCCATAGTATGAGCTTCCTCTTCCAACCTATGAGGAAATGGGGGCTCTTTAGCTACAAGAGAGGTAGATTTAGTTGACACAATTGGTTGCTCAACTAAGGCATCCTCAACTTCTATTATGATAGGTTGTTGAGGAGATGCAAGGGTTGTTCCTGACCTTAAATGAATATCATTCAAGGAAATAGCATAGCTCTGTTGTTGTGTTGGTGGTTTAGTATTGTTGGGATTAGGGGTAGGCTGAGCAGGCAACTGAGTCTATTTAGGGGGAGTAGTGTTGGCTGCAGGAGGAGGCATTAGAGCCTATTGCTAAGGTGGTGGCATCAAAGCTTGCTGATTTGATTGGTTCATCCAGTTATGTGGTTGTTGCCACCCCTGTTGGGATTGCTGCTAGACCTGCTGAGGTTATTTCCAACCTTGGTGATGTTGTTGTCATCCTTTTTGAGGTTGCTGCCAACCTTTTTGAGGCTATTGCCAGCCTTGCTGAGGTTGTTGCCAACCTTGCTGAGGATGTTGCTAGCCTTGCTGAGGTTGTTGCCAATTATTATACCCACTAAAACCACTATGTTGTTAATTTTTCCATTGACTGTTACTATTAAAATTTTGGAGAGGATCTTGGGGCATGTTAGAGTAGTCGAGTATTGCTAATAATTAAATTAGTTAATTATTAGTTTATCTACTCTTTGCTTAAGTTAGACTTAGGAAAGTTTCCATTTCTTAGAAGTTTCCCTTTTAGGGTTTCGGTATCCTTTATAAGGATTCACCGCTTTGTAATTCAGAAGGAGATTGTATTATTTTCATCATTGTTAATAGAAGATTATTTTCTTGCAACATGGTTTTGCAGTCTCTGGCCTATTGGCCGCCATAGCTTTCTGTCTCTCTTCTGTCTTCATTCTTGTAGCAGTCTTTGCATGCAGGTGTTCTTGGGAAGATTTGATGGTTATCAAATCTAACAAATGGTATCAAAGCTTGGTCACAAGTTCGAATCCCCTCGAGTAACACTGAGGGGGAGATTGTTGGCAAAATGGTCAGTGCTCCCCTCGGGATTCGTGACATAGTTTAACCGCCTCCTGTGTCTTCTATAAGTCTAGTGGTTGTATCGGGCATTAACAAGTCGATCTTTTGGTGCAACGGCAACCACTACTTGTAACATGGTATCAAAGCCATCTTGCTGCTCGCTGTTCATGTTTTGTTGAAGTGTTTCAGAAGTAGGAGGTTTTCAAGGGTTTCAGGAGTTTTTTTTGTGGATCTGGGGGGGAGACAAAATTTGGCTCACCTTGGGCAAAAACGGACACCACCATTGTGTCCGGAAGGCCCAAAAACCCCTAAATCCATATAAAACTTGTCCATTTTGGACACAGTGGCATCTGAGGCAAAAAAAATTTGCATACCAGGGCCGTACGGCCCTGGCACGCACTCCGAGACGGCGATTTTCAAAAAAAGATTTAAAATTTTTTTAAGGGGCGGCCTTCCGGGCGCCACCCCGCGGCCTCCGCCGAGCCGCTAGCCGCTGCAACCCTCCCGGCACCGCTCAGCCTCTCTGCGGCCTCCGCCGCCCGTGCCGCCGCCCGCGCCCGCGCCCGTGCCGCTGCCGCCCTCCGCGGCCTCCACTCTGCCGACCCCCGCTCCGCCCTCCCGCGGCCCCCGCCGCCATCCACCACTCTGCACAGCCATTACCTCCGCTCCGCCGTGCTGCAGCACCTCCGCGGCCCCAGCCGCCTCCCGGCCCCGCTCCGCTCCAGCGGGCGCACCGCTCCGCCGGCCGCGCCGCCGCCTGGGCTGCCCGGTGGGTTTTTATGCCCCGCGGGCCTTTACGGCGGTCACATGGGTGACCAAGGGCTCCGGTTCCAGCCCCCTGCGCGCGCCATGCGCCCAGGGGCCTTTTTTTTAGCCCCTGGGGCTTAAAACATGCCTTGGTGGGTATTTTGGGGGTACCTGGGCTTTTTTCGCTCTACAGGGAGCATCCGGGGGTCTTTTTTGACTTCCATATACCGTCGGAAAGCTCTTTCCGAGCTCTTTTCGATGGTGGAGGTTAGGGGTTTTGGTTCCACCGTTTCAACAATTTTTTTTGCTGTTGAAGTCTGATATCTCTTTTTGCCTTCCAGGAGTCCTATCTGGCTCATCCGGACTCCTTTTTCGGCAAACAAGATATCGTCAGAAAGCTGGTTTAGTGTGCTATTCAGTGGCAGAGGTTATTTTTCCAGATTCTACTCCAAGTTTTCACTCCTCTGAGTTATGCAGTTTATGCCCTCTGGTGGTGTGCTTGGTTCTACAGGTCCGGGGATCTCTTCTTCTGGTTTCTTAGTGCACTCTTCTTTCTGACTTCTGAGCTTGCATGCTCTTTCTGATGTATCTTTGTTCTGTAAACGCACTGAGATAAAGTGCCCTCTTCTGCATTTCTGAGATCTTTTTCACCTCGTTCAGTTTTAGTATTCGCACTCAGTTATAAAGTGCCATGGGGGGATTCTGATGCATTTGCCACTATAGGCGCATCCACTCTTATCAAGTGAGCGTACCTTCCACGACATTAGCCCATGTAGACTGTGTCTATGACACCGCCTTTTATCCTGTGTGTGTGCTTCTGTTGCACTGTTGGTGTTCCTGGTTCTTCTTCTGCAGCTGTTTCTGGCATCGCATTTCAGTGTTCCTATCACCTCTCCCAGTTCAGCATTATGGGGGGGTTCACCTGTTGGTTCTATTGCTTCCTGGTTCGATTGATCAGCTCTTCAGACACTTGTCTTCTCTACCTGGTCATGCACTTCAGTGGGGGTTCCAGCAGTATCTTCTGACAGAGTTTTCAGACATGCTTCGGAGGAGCTTCTTGCTCTCTTCTTGTTCCTTTCTCTGGGACATCTTTTGCTTTATGTTTTGGGTACCTGATCAGGCCTAGTTGCCGGGACCCATCTTTCCTACTTTCTGCAGTAGTTTAGCTTTTTTTGCTTCTCCCTAAGTTACACTTAAGGGGGGGTGTTAGAGTAGTCGAGTATTGCTAATAATTAAATTAGTTAATTATTAGTTTATCTACTCTTTGCTTAAGTTAGACTTAGGAAAGTTTCCATTTCTTAGAAGTTTCCCTTTTAGGGTTTCGGTATCCTTTATAAGGATTCACCGCTTTGTAATTCAGAAGGAGATTGTATTATTTTCATCATTGTTAATAGAAGATTATTTTCTTGCAACATGGTTTTGCAGTCTCTGGCCTATTGGCCGCCATAGCTTTCTGTCTCTCTTCTGTCTTCATTCTTGTAGCAGTCTTTGCATGCAGGTGTTCTTGGGAAGATTTGATGGTTATCAAATCTAACAGGGCATACCTGGTCTCTAGGCCCATGGTCTTCGTTGGGAAATGTAGAGCACCTCTCCATTTTCTTTGATGGCTTTACACTCAGTAGGCATAGGTTGTGACTCCAGGCTTGCAACAGATTTGCACTGATAATTATTTTTCTTCTCCCTATAATGCGGACAGTACTCTGCTAGCATTGCATCAGCTTCATCCTTCTTTCTTCTCGCCTGCATGGTGTCCAGCTACGTAGCAACATCATTAATGATGTCTTGCTTGAATTCTGACAATAGGTTTGATAGCTCTAATTTGGACACCCCCACACCATTAGACTTATGAGGTAAGTCTCCCAGTCCTCTTCCTTTCTTGACAGTAGCTCTAGAATAGTTCCAACATATATTCTTTATTTCAACCCAAGTTTTTTGAGTAATGTCCCCCCCTACCATGAGGTCAAGGGCCTCAATTCTTCCATCATGCACACCTTTTAGAAAAATATTCTTTTGGGATTCCACATTTAGCTGGTGTTGTGTATTGTGCTACTGGTTGAACATGAACCTGGAGACATAATCTTCCAAGGTTTTATCTTCTTTCTGGGACATTTTAAAAATGTCATCCCCTTTTAAGTCTCTTCTCCTACAATACTCTCTATACTTTGAAAGGAACATATTTCTCATTGCAGGCCAATCTGCTACCTACAACATTGGCACCCAAGCTCATGAACCATCTTAAAGAAGCTTCCTTTAAAGTAGAAGGAAAAAACTTCAGCTTGTGGGTGTCAGTTGTGTATTCGTAGCTTCTGCAAAGGATGTCAAACTTAAAGAGGAATGTCTCAGGATCCTCTATGATGAGGCCATAGAATCTGGGTAATGCAGTAGTAGGTATGTTCTTCAAATTTTGGTTAACTTGTTGATTAGGAATAGGAAAAGGGAAGGTAGGTTGGGCCATTCTTGGAGGACCTTGTGGTGGCAATTGGTAGATGATAAGAGCAAGTGGGTTATCTTGATATTCTGGGTCAACAAATAGGTCAATCAAATGGTATGATTCTTCAGAGGTTGAAGGTGAAGGCAATTTTTCATATGCATCTGCAAATACATTCTCAAATGTTTCTTCTTCTTATATGTTCTCAACTTGGGGTTCCTCAGGGTCTAGTTTAAAAACCTCAAATGGTTCTTCTTGGATAATGCGAGGAAGAAATCTCCCAAGATGGTCCCTATGTCTATGCATGCAAAATAATGCAGAATGTAAACTAACCTAATGACTTCAGGATTGAACTAAATTGACACCATCCTTGGCAATAGAACCAAAAATGGTTGGTCAGTATAATACCTTAGTAACTTCAAGGATTGGTCATCCTTTCACAGTGATTCTATGGTTAGTAGCGTCAAGTATCTACTTAGAATATCATGTTGAACTTCATTTAGATTTATCAATCTGGGAATGTAAACTTGAAATGGTGACTGCAAAGTGTATGCTCTAGTTCATCTCAAAAGCCATCATTACTAAACAAAGGAATTGCTGCAGGAAATCTATGCTAGGAATTGAAATGACAACTTAACTTAGCACTTAAGGGAATGCTTCAATAGTAAACTAACAATGCTTCAATAGTAAATCTATGCTGCAGGAAACCGTCAATGGTTCTGCTACAAATGGTTGCAAGAGCAACAGTGTTAAACAACTTCAAAGAAACTTAAGACTAGATCGTACTTAAGCATGAACAAAGTTCACCTTTCACGTGGACCCCACGGAAGAGTGAATGGATTTAAAACTCAGAGATTGGAATTAGAAGATATCATTTATTCATTCATGTAAACATCAACATAAGTACAAGATGGAATTTCAAAGTGTATTCACTTCTTTACTGGATTACAAAATAGATTCCTTGAACATCTAACTAACTAGGAATCACAAATTCCAGTTTATTTAAGAACAAATTGAAAAATAGAACTCCTAAGAACTAGGATCCTCGATTACATGGGGATAACAACTTTTAGTTACAAAAGCGATAGCATCATTTACACAGGAATAAGCCGCATTCAAATTCACAAGAATATAGGAATGCTCGAGCACTAGATTCCCTCCAAAACTCTTGGTAATTGAATTGACCCGGTCTACAACCACATCTGCAACTGATTGGAAGTAGTGGAACCACGATGAAACCTGGAAACAGTTACTCAACTTGATGAAGCCACTTCAATGTTGAGTCTTTATTACTTGTTGACTTAATCCTTCCCTTCAAGAGGTTAGCGCACCAAAACCTGCAACACAAATCCAAGATAAAGATCCATAATGAGCTTTCCTATTTTAGCGTATCCTCATCACATGGCTACAGGAACACTACCCATTAATGCAGAGAGGAAAGAAATACCAAATTTCATCATAATATCCACTTTATATATATATATATATATATATATATATATATATATATATATATATATATATATATATATATATATATATATATATATATATATATATTCAGCATATGTCTTTAGTCTTAAAAGCACCAAATACACACATAGTCATTGCATAGATACATAGAAAGTCTGAATATTATTTATGAAAACCCATGAGATACATAAGTCTAAACTAAAAAATCATAAACAAAATAATCCATAAACTGGGCTCATCAATTGTCTTGGTGAAAACCTAGTAAACAGTCACCTTGCAAAAAAAAGTTACAAAAAAAGCCATGTAATTGAAAACAAAGGTTGGTTTTCAAACTCACTAGATCCCCCCTGTCCGCTGCTCTTCAGTAGACCCGTACTCTCTCGCCCTGCTACTGCTTGTCTCATCGCCCTGCCATTTTTCTTCTCCTCTCTTCTCTTTCCTTGTGGTAAAAATGAATTCTTTTAACCCCCTTTGCCCTTTTATAAGGGGTTTTTTAAAGGGTTCTTTTTTCACTTCTTTTTTTCCTTTTTTTTTTTGAAGTCATGCAAAGTTTTTTCCTCTCCTTTTTTTGCAAAAATTGGCCAAAATTTTTATTTTTCCCTATTTTCCCAAGGGGGCACATTCTACTACTGGCTTTTCATTTGTGCACCCCTTAGGTCCCATCTTTCCTCTGGGGCATCTACGTTTTCTTTTCTTCGACGCGATGTCATTTTTGACACCACATCAAAGAGGGACAAAATGTAGACACCTAAATTTCTGCACTTAACATTAATTTAATTTAATTTAATTTAATTAATGGCCGCAAATAACATTATGGTTAATTTTTAATTAATTATATTTTTTATATTTATCTATCTATTTAATTAAATTTATTTTAATTAATTAATTAATTACCTGTGTTAGGAATAAGGTGTCTCAACCTTGGATAATTCCTATTCTTATTATTTGTTTTGTAAAATATATTTCTTGCAAATAATGTAATTAAGTGTGAGTGTACATGTCTAGTTGGCATGTTGATGTGTCACTCCACTTGATGTGTCAGCATCTTGAATTGTGTGTAAGGAGATCATGGCTGAAATAGTTATGACAGATTCCTATGACACGTAAGAGCTATGTCTAGAAGATTCAATGACGGGTGAAGACATGTGGCAACTGATAAAGTTGAGTACTGTACACTCTTCCTATTTTCTCAGAGAATGGTAAAACTCTAATACGGCTATCTTTGGAAGTTGCCCTAAAAAGGGAAGCGCATGATATAAGCATTTTTTAGGGTTGCGAAGATAGGTGAAGTTTGTGTATTGTTAGAACATTTTTATGCTGTCACGATTTGTCTTCAAGAGTGGGAAATCTTCTGAAAGAGCTTGCATTGCAAGTGTATTGTAAACTATAATAGTTTTGATTAATACATTGTGCAAGTTTTGGAGTGCTCGAGTTTTTACCGAAAGGTTTCCCCAGGGTAAATCATTGTGTCATTCTCTATTTTCTGTATGCATGGTATATGGATGCAATATCATTGTTAAAGTAGTTAATGAATCTGAAATTGTAAGGATTTAAAATAATTTGCACAATACTTTCCTTTAGAGATTAGTGTAGGAAGTTGTTTCCGCACCTGAGTTTCCTTACAAGTGGTATCAGAGTGTGATCAACTTTTGATCCTAGTTGTTGGGTAGCATTTTTTGAGCTAATCTCAAGTTGAGTGGGAGTTTTGTGTAGAGCATTCTTAATCTTATTTGCAGATTGAGATGGCGAGTTCCTCATACAGTAGAATAGAGGTGGAGAAATTTAATGGCACTAATTTCAAGTTGTGGAAACTCAAGATGGAAGACATGCTTGAAAATCGTGATCTATGGGAGGCTACTTCACTTGATGTGAAACCTGCAATGATATCTCAAGTGGATTGGGAGATCAAGGATCGAAAGGCTAAGGGTCTCATCAGACTCTGTCTAGCAAATGTCATTCTTTTGAATGTTCTTGATGAGACTACTACAAATTCTTTGTGGAAACGGCTTGGGTCTGTGTATCAGGCCAAATCTTTGGTGAATAAGTTGTTCCTGAGAAAGAATTTATATTCTTTAAGAATGGAGGAAGGTGGATCCATAACTGATCATCTCAACGCATTCAATTTATTGATTGCACAGTTGGTATCATCCGGTGCCAAGATCGAGGAGCTAGATCATTGTATGACCCTGCTTTGTTCCTTATCAGATTCATGGGACCATCTTGTGATGGCTCTCAGAAGTAATATAGTCACATTCTGTATGGATGATGTGGTGTCTTCGCTGCTATCTAAGGAGATGTGAAGAAAGACTTTGGATTCGTCTAAGGAAGCCCTTGTTGTTCGTGGGAGATCCAACGATAGAGGAAAGCAGAATGACAACAAGTCAAAGAAGGGAAGATCCAAATCCCGTGGGAGTTTTAAGACTCTTGGAAAGTCCAAGGTGAAATTTTGGAGCTGTGATAAAACTGGGCACTTCCGGAGGGACTGCAAAGAATCGAAGAAGAAGAAGAAAGGCTCATATTCAACTTCCAAAAAATCTCAAGAAGATGGAGATGCTTTTATTGCAGATTTGGCAGCCCATGCATTTGATGATGTGTGGTTGGTAGACTTGGGTGCTTCTTTTCACATGATGTCTCATCGAAAGTGGTTCTCAAAATATGAAGAGTTTGATGGTGGAAAGGTGTACTTGGGTGATGATTCTCACCTAAAGATAGTTGGATGCGGAAGGGTCACTATCAGATTTCCTGATGGATGAGTAAAGGGAATCAACGAAGTTATGCACATTCTGGGTTTGGCACAAAACCTATTATCTATAAGTATGTTGAATGATGTAGGTGTGCAAGTTGTCTTTTTGAAAGATGGATGCAAGATGATGAGAGGTTCTATTGTACTCGCTAGAGGTACTAGGAGAGGTACTTTGTTTCAGCTTGATGCATGCATTTCTCAGTGAAATAGTTCTTTTGTTTCAAAGAAGAGAGCGGCTATCACTTCATCCCCACCATCTAAATGAGTAGTAAAGAAGACTGTGGCAATGGGTTCCGATGGTAGTGCAGTAAGTGTACCTAAGGGTGCAAACACTTTGGAAGGCAAGCTTCCTGCAGAAAAGAAAATGTTGTGGCATACAAGATTTGGCCACATTGGTGAGAAGGGTTTTAGGACTTTGAAAACTAAAAATCTCATCGAGGGGCTAAATGATTGTAATCTTGAGTTTGATTTCTATGAACACTGTGTTTATGGTAAGAAAAATCATGTTCAGTTCTACTCCAATTCTCACAAGTCTTCTAGACTTTTGGATCTTATTCATTCTGATGTTTTTGGTCCTGTAAAAGTTCCTTCTATCTCCAGTTCTATATATTTTGTATCTTTTATAGATGATTACAGCAGAAGGACTTGGATATATTTCCTGAAAAGTAAGACACAGGTTTTCAGTTGATTCAAGGAATTTAAGGCTCTCGTGGAGAATCAGACTAGTAAAAGAATCAAGTGTGTGTGAACTGATAATGGCGGTGAGTTTTGTTCCACAAAGTTTGAACAGTTTTGTAAAGAACGAGGTATCAAGAGGAATAAGACAACTCCTTATACCCTGCAGAAAAATGGAGTTGCAGAGAGAATGAATGGGACACTGATGGAGAATGCTAGGAGTATGCTTACTGGAGCTGGTTTAGAACAAAGGTTTTGGGCCGAAGCTATAGCCACTACTTGCTATCTGGTTAACAGATCTCCTACATCAGCTCCTATTGGTAAGACACCCATGGAGGTGTGGTCTGGTAAGAAGCCTTCAATTAGACATCTTCGTGTTTTTGGTTGTGAAGCTTATGCACATGTTCCAAAGGAGAAAAGATCTAAGTTGGAAAACAAAGCTGTCAAATGTATTTTCATCGGATACAGTGCTGGTGTGAAAGGATACAAGCTTTGGAATCCTGTGACTAGTAAGGTGTTGCATAGTAGAAATGTTATTTTTAGAGAGCTAACACCTCCTATTGTGCTACAACTAGATGAAAAAGAAAAGGAAAAAGATGTTGTTCAGTTTCCTCCTACCCCTGAGAAGACTGAACAGAGAGACCATGTTGGGACTAATGATGAGGAGATCTCTGATAGTTCAGAAGAAGAGGAAGAACAACCTCAACCTCAGCCCTTGAGGAGATCCACGAGAGAAAGAAAGCAACCAGAAAGGTTTGGTTATTCTATGTTAGATTCCAGTTGTGCTTTTGCTTTGATTACTAACACTGATGAGCCTAGATCTATGAAAGAGGCTTTGGGCATGGAAGATGCAGGTTCCTGGATTGAGGCTATGGATGATGAGATGGCTTCATTGGAGAAAAAAAAAGTTGGGACCTTGTACCTTTTCCTAAAGGGAGAAAATATGTTGGCTATAAATGGCTGTTCAAGAAGAAATTATGTGCAGATGGCAGTGTTGAAAGGTACAAAGCTAGATTGGTTGCAAAGGGGTATTCACGGGTAGAGGGAATAGATTATGGTGAAATATTCTCTCCTGTTGCAAAGTTGACATCCATTAGATTTTTGTTATCTCTTGTTGCATCATATGATTTAGAGATAGAACAAATGGATGTGAAGACAGCTTTCCTTCATGGTGATTTGGAGGAAGAGATTTATATGTCACGGCCTGAGCACTACATTGTTAAAGGTAAAGAATCCTTAGTTTGCAGATTAAAGAAATCTCTATATGGTTTGAAGCAATCTCCTAGGATGTGGTACCTTAAGTTTGATGCCTTTGTGTTGTCAATTGGATTTGTAAGATCAAAATCAAATCATTGTGTTTATTTCAGAGTTGAAAATGATCACCTTCTTATTATTGCATTATATGTTGATGATATGTTGTTGTTTGGGAAGGGTAAGGGTATGATTTCTGATTTTAAATCTCAGTTGTCAGCACAGTTTGAGATGAAAGATCTTGGCACAGCAAGGTACATCTTGGGTATGGAAATCAGTAGAGACAGGTCTAACAAAAAACTTTGGTTGAGTCAGAGTAAGTATGTGAAGTCTGTGTTGGATAGGTTCAACATGGCAGATTGTAGACCATTATGTGCTCCTGTTTCTATGGGAACAAAGTTATTTGTAGATGATTGTCCAAAATCTCCTAGTGAGGTGGAGGACATGAGTAGAGTACCTTATTCTAGTGCAGTTGGCAGCCTTATGTATGCTATGGTCTGTACTAGACCAGACATTGCCCAAGTAGTGGGAGTCCTGAGTCGGTTTATGGCTAACCCTGGACGGGTACATTGGGATGCAGTTAAGCGAGTATTCAGATATTTGAGGGGTACATCAGATTACTCCATATATTACCATGGTAACTCTTTTGGATCTCCGCATTCAGTTTGTATTCATGGGTTTGTGGATTCAGATTGGGCAGGTGATATTGACAGCAGGAGATCCACCAGTGTTTATGTGTTCACTATGTTTGGTGGTGCTATTAGTTGGATGAGTAAGCGACAACCTGTGGTTACTTTGTCCACTACAGAAGCTGAGTACATGGCTACTACTCATGCTTGTAAGGAAGCCATTTGGCTTAGGAGATTATGTTCTGATATTGGTGTTGATGCAGAATAGATTACTATTTGGTGTGACAGTCAGAGCGCTATTTGCCTTGTGAAGAATCCAACTTTTCATGCTAGAACGAAGCACATTGATGTGCAGTTTCACTTTGTGAGAGATATGGTGGAAGATGGAAAGGTAAATTTGGAGAAGGTAGATACTGTGAAGAATGTTGCAGATGCATTAACGAAACCAGTGGGCACTGAGAAGTTCAGATGGTGTTCAGAGTCTATGGGCCTTTTGGCCTATAGCGGTTAGTTCCCGTTATGTTCATGTGGCTCTTGCAAGGTGTTTAACAAGTGGGAGAATGTTAGGAATGAGGTGTCTCAACCTTGGATAATTCCTATTCTTATTATTTGTTTTGTAAAATGTATTTCTTGCAAATAATGTAATTAAGTGTGAGTGTACATGTCTAGTTGGCATGTTGATGTGTCAGCATCTTGAATTGTGTGTAAGGAGATCATGGCTGAAACGGTTATGACGAATTCCTATGACACGTAAGAGCTATGTCTAGAAGATTCAATGACGTGTGAAGACATGTGGCAATTGGTAAAGTTGAGTACTGTACACTTCCTATTTTCTCGGAGAATGGTAAAAACCCTAATATGGCTATCTTTGGAAGTTGCCCTAAAAAGGGAAGCACATGATATAAGCATTTTTAGGGTTGCGAAGATAGGTGAAGTTTGTGTATTGTCAGAACATTTTTATGCTGTCGCGATTTGTCTTCAAGAGTGGGAAATCTTCTGAAAGAGCTTGCATTGCAAGTGTATTGTAAACTATAATAGTTTTGATTAATACATTGTGCAGATTTTGGAGTGCTCGGGTTTTTACTGAAAGGTTTCCCCAAGGTAAATCATTGTGTCATTCTCTATTTTTTGTATGCATGGTATATGGTTGCAATATCATTGTTGAAGTAGTTAACGAATTTGAAATTGTAAGGATTTAAAAAAATTTGTACTTTCCTTTAGAGATTAGTGTAGGAAGTTGTTTCCGCACCTAAATTTCCTTACAACCTGTAGTATTTAAATTAAATTTAAATACTACCCCTCCTAATGTATTAAATTTAATATATTACATATTTCTCCATATTGCCCTTTTAAATAAATTTTTAATTTATTTATTCCTCCACATGCTTTATTTCTACTAAACCATGATTAAATTAAATTTTGTTTAATTTAATCTTAAACCTAACCTAGATGTTATCCTACACACATCACTTTCTATCTAATAAGAATATTTATTAATTAAATAAGGTTAATTAAGCTAATTTTCATCTTCCTACACAAATTAGTCCTAATTATTTGCTCACACGTGTGAGCAAATAATTTAAAATTCACCTTTTCAAAATTTGCTAAAAAATGCCTACACAAGGCTTCTTACATTTTTTTATGACACCTCTTACACTTTCTAAAAGTGTGAAAATTGACTTTCTCTTACACATCTCTTACACACACTTACACATGTGTACTTGGAGTACACATTGACCCTTTGCATCCCAAGTTGCTTACACGTGTGTGAGAAAGTCTTGGACTTTGCATGGCTTATGTGTCTCCTTGGTGGCACCTATGTGAATTCGACATAGATGTCACCTCACCCCCTATCTCCAAAATCTTATAAATAGGACCCTTGCCTCAACAAAATCATCCATCATTTGCATATTAGAATTTTTATGCTAGTTTGTGCTTAGAGTTATATTTTTCTTGCATTTAGAGTTTTACTAGTTCTTGTTTGGTAGTTTTTTTCATGGTTCTTAGTTTTAGCATTCAATACTAGAATCTTGTATTTAGTTTTCATTCCTACTTCTCATCTTTGCTTTGAATGCTTGAGACTAGTTCTCCATAACTAGTTCTTGAGTTCATTCAATATCAATTTCATCTAGTTTGCATCATTTATTTATCATTTGATCAAAGTGGGATATATACTTGTGTTGGGAGAGCACACCTGCAACCTCTCTAAGAGCTTAAATCAAGCAAGTCTTGAGTGCACTTGCTTCATGCTCATCCGAGGTTATGTGGAGAGTAGTGTAGGAATAAGGTTAAACATGATTTATTTGTTAGTTTTAAGATCTTGAATATGTGCATGTATAACTAACATTTGAATATTTATGCTTGCTCCACATAGGTCACTTTTCCACATATACACTAAGGAATACATTTCGTTCAATTATGAATAGTCTTTATCAATATTAACAATTTTAAAGTTGAAAGCATTGATACAATATTGCTAAAAATATGAGACATTAAATAAACAAATTCTATTACAACTACTAAAACACCCTCAACTATTCTTAACTACTACATTAATACCCACTTTGAAGAGAAAATAACTTTGTCCTTCACGTCTCTTAGGAGACTTTAACCTAGGCCTAGAATTTGATGGTCGTAATGGTCATTTTATCACTTTTAAACTATATACAACACCTTGAAATTTTATTGGACTGTATTGATTGAGAGGCTATATTTTTATAAAGTTGTAAATATCACACTTTAAATTATTCATAAATTATAAAAAATACTATAAGCAATATAATATGAATATATGTCATTTTATAAAATTTATGGTAAAATAGAAATTTGTTTAGAGTGTTTTAAAAAGGTAGAATATAAATGTTTCTAATTTTAAAATATTTTAATATGAATGTTTAGAAACTTGCTATTATTAATAATTGTTAGGTGATTATCATTTAATAATATCATATAATATATATATTTCTATTGTTTATTATATATTTGTATTAATTTAGAATCTTTTTTAAACAGAATATATAAATTTTAGAAACTTGTTAACAAATATGAGATTTTTCATAAATTACTAATTTATAATATCAATAGGTAATAGACATTTTATATATTGTTTATCATATATTTAAGTACTTGATTTGATAGTTACTAGATTATCTGCATTACTTTATTAAAAAGATAGTTATCATATTTAATATTATTATTAATTAAATTAATAAAAATATTTAAAATTTTAAAAAAATCAATTTGGATTATTTGTAATTTTTTAAAAAAATTAACAATCAATATTTAAAATGACCAAACCATCATAAAATATTCATATGGCAAATAGAGTGACCATCAAATTTCATGCCTCCTTCAACCCCTTTATTCTTCTTTTGTCTCTATTTCACCTTGCCCCATGTGCTAAAAGCTTGTCTTTTCATTCTATTATGATTTGTATTTATTCATATTTGTCTCTTCACTTTTTGATTTGTCTTGTCTGCACTTTTGTTTTACTTCAAGAAGCTCTACGCCAAGGTAATACTTATTCATACACCAAGGTAATTACTAAATTATTTCACACCAAGAGATTATGATTAATCTACACCAACATTAGTATCATATTTCATACAAAATACATTAATTAAAGAAATATTAAAACGTTATATTTTACAAATTCCTTTGAAATATAAAATATCTAAATGGTATCTCCAACAAACACCAACTATAGTAGATTTTCCACCATTGAAACCGATTTCTAGTAGAGGATTTTTATCTTCCATATACTTAGGATGAACCACGTAAAATCTCTTAACCACTATTATTTTTTTGTTAAAGTGTAGGGTTTACCTAACCCAAACTTAGACTTAAGTCACATTTAATATCTAGGTCTTAACTTAACCTTGATATTAAAGATTAACTTCACTTTTGAGGTTAGACACTTTTATGACTCACTATATGTGCACACATAAAGTCAAAGACTTTGTCATCTCACCTAATTAGAGGTTGGAGATAATTATATCCTCACCTTACGGGGAGGTTAGAAATTTTGTCCATCTCCTTCAGGGTTAGTCATAGTTAGTTTTCACTTTCTCACCTCACATCCATTTGTATATATTCGGGTCTTCTCATTTGATTATGTACTTCATAAGTTCAATTTAATGTTCGTAAACATGAAGTAGTAGAAGTACCTAAAATATCATTCTCTCAATATACTTTAAAGAATAAAATTTATATACATGCACGAGTCAATTCCTATTTAGTTTTTGGCCTATTTTTTAAAATGTCTTAATGCAATTACATAAATAAAATGACACAATGTTGTGTGGACTTGGGCTCATGTCATAATATTTCATCTATCTCCCTTACACACTCTCATGTAGTTGACCTTATCTCTTCCATATATTACACTTTTCTACACATTTTGTCACTTCACACCTATCATTTTCCCTTATGTCTAGACATCTATCCTAGAATAGATGTTATTGCTTCTTTGTCTCAAGTCATCCCCCCAATGGAGCGATCCAAGATAGGTAAATAATAAGACCTCAAAAATATGACTATAATTACATGAGACTATGTAAGGAGGATTGGTGAAAATTTGAGAAAGAAACCCACACAAAAAATATTTCATTTGTTGTATAAGAGAATGTATTAAAAAAATTACATATCAATTATCCCTCTAATACACATTCTCATGTATTTTACCTTATCTCTTCCATATCCTCAAACTGTTCGTATATCTATTTATTACACTAATCGTTTCCCCTCCATTTGGGCATTCATCCTCTGACTATATCTAATTATTTTCCTATCACAATTCATTCACATAGAGTGGGACAAACTCCAACCTATTTTATTCTTGCATTGGACCAACTTGGTACATATTTCATGAGATTATGTCATTTGTTAAATGAGAGAATGTGTTAATATAATTACATATCAATTATCCCTCTTATATGCATTCTCATGTATTGGACCTTATTCCTTTTGTATCCTTACACTTTTCTCGAGCATTTTCTTTTTATTGCACTAATCACTTCCCCTCTATTTGTACATTGTTCCTATTACATCCCTTGAAGACTTTTCAAATAAGTATTTCATGGGAAGTGTGAAGTCTTTTTATTAATGAAGTATTGGTTTAATTATGAGGAATATAGAATTAATGAGTTATCAATTTAATAATGAGGAATATGAACTAATGATGTTTATAGAAATTAATATTCAAGGATGAATGGTGGTGTATATTGACATGATAATCTAGATTATGTTAGCTAAATGTTATTTTGGAATAAATGTAAGTATGGCTAATGTATTCTTATGTCAGTGGATGCGAGAGAAGATCGCCATGGTGAAGGGAGGGAGATTATCATCTGTGTGTGTGTGTGTGTGTGTGTGTGTGTGTGTGTGTGTGTGTGTGTGTGTGTGTGTGTGTGTGTGTGTGTGTGTGTGTGTGTGTGTGTGTGTGTGTGTGTGTGAGAGAGAGAGAGAGAGAGAGAGAATAAAATTCAGAATTGTCATATGAGTTGGAACCTAGAGCTAAGTATCTCGGTTGTCAAGTCAGTAGGTTAGGGTTCTTGCTAGCCATTAATCTCATGTGGTCTTGATGGGTATTAGATATCATGTCCTTATCCTTTGTTGAATTAAAATAATTAACAATTCCTTGAAAATGATAATGTTTCATTTAAGATATTCCTCTATTGATTTTGTAGAAACCAAGAATCTAAACAAATAAGATGAAGCACAATAACAAAATGTGAGTCCAAATTTGATCATTCATTCATTTGAAGATGCAAAGTACATATAGAGGTGAGTGATTGGGTCGAATCAAAAGTCAACTCCAACAGTCAATGAGTGGTAGCAAGTTGCCTCCCACTAAACTAGGTTAATGTGTCAAAATAGAATTGACACATCTCTAGAGAACTCCTAAATGATTACAACTTGTGTAGACAAGTGGCATATGATCATGGAAAACTAAGTAGGCTTAATAAGACTAAGTGAAATTAAATTAAATAGTTACACTAACACCCCCCCCTCCCAAGCATAACTTAGGAGGACGAGGTTAAAAAAATGAGTCTCGACTACTTGCCTGGTGAGGTACCCATGTACAATGCAATCTCTCATAAAAGGAAAAAGATAGAAAACCCAATGGGAAGAAAACTATCCCCCAAAAAAGAGATAAGAATAGAAGAAGCCTATAAGGCCTCCCCAAAGGATGGTGATGTTACAGATGAATCTGCTTGAATATGACGTCCATCTGTTGAATCATCTAAATTATAATTACTGGAATCAGGATCTCAATGAGAGCCCATATGGTGTGTAGCACCATAATCTGTAATCACTTGAGAAAATAAGACCCTACCTTTCAATTTCTCTTTGTCCTTAGTAATTTCCTAATTTGAAGAAGATGTTTTGACAGAATTAGTTACCTCAATATTATTCTTTTTTAGTAGAGAAGTGAGGTGCTCAGTTTGCTTTTTCATGCATTGATGTTCTTCATGACTAGTTTTGTTACAAAAGGAACATTTAACTCTCTCAGTAATTGATTTACTTTGTTGAGATGAGTTATCTTTTTTGAAGTTATCAATTTTGTCTTCTTTCTTCCCTTCATTGTCCATTTTAGTGTTATTTTTCTCTCCTTTAGCATTTTATTTCTTTTCATTTTTTGTAACTAGAGCTTGTGCCTTAGTAGATTTCAAAGTACCTATTTGAATTAACTTTTCTTGTTCCCTTGTAAGATCAACAATAAAGTTATCAAGTGATGGCATAGTCAATGAGGTACCAAGGGCTCTTTTAGTAGAATAGAAGGTAGAGACAAACACAAAAATTCATAACCTAGTTTGGAAATTACATAAAGGATTAATTGATCCTCTTTCTTGTCAACTCCACAATCTTTTAATTGCAACTTCAAAGATATAAATTCAATGAAGAAGTCTTCTAAAGTTGGAAAACTGGGACTAAGACCTAAGTTCATCAATTGTCTCAAATAGTGTTTAGAGAGCTTCCCAAACTTGTTGGGTGTTTTCAAGTTCTCAACATGAAAAACTAATTCAGGAGATAAATTTAAACATAGAAAGCCAAATGTTTGGTCACACTTATTGAAAAAAAATTATTTGTCCTTAATTGCATTAGGTTCTTTTTTTGTTCTCATTATTACCCTATATAAGCATTTATTCTTTAGTACAAGAATGACTTTCAACTTCCAATCATGATAATTGAAAGCTATTAGAGGCTCTATAGTCATATTAGGATCCATGCTGCTAGACTTAGATTGTTTCTTGTAGAATGCAGAAATGAAGAGCAGTTCATGAGGAAGTGTAAAAAATAGAAAAGACACAACACCCCCTTGTTTTTGTAACTTTAAAAGAGTGCTTTGAAACCAAACCTAAAAAACACTGAAAATGGTACTTTATAATAATAGTACATGGGTGTGTGCATTAAATTCGTGGTAAAAAAACATGCACTTTTACAAAAAAATAAAACTCAATTTGGAGTTTTTGAGCAAATGTTATAAGCAAAACAATTTTTGCTTTCTTACAAAATTAAATTAGTTATCCTTCTAGTTTAATTTGCCAAAATAAAACTAGAAGGCCAAAAGTTAAGCCCCCTAGGGTTGGAAAGAACCAAGGGCTAAACTTTCAAAAAAGTGCCCCCTCACCACCATGACATCACCCCCCTCATTTCTTTTGTCATCAAAAAGTTACCTTTTGGAAGATGAATAGTGCCACAAATGCACACATTAAATTTGATGTTTGTTGCCTTCTTTAGACAAAAAAAAGGCTTTTTAAAACTCCTCTACAACTAGCAAATTGATGCTTGTCACAGGTCAAACTGCAATGACGTCAGGCCCACCTGAGCCTCGCAGGCCAAACACAAGGGGCCTTGGGGATTTGTCTTGGCCCTACAGATCTAATTGCACGCCGAATAAAGGTTGCCCACACATGGAAATGGAGTCGACCTGTCGATCAACTACGAGCAAGGGCAAGACGTCAACTGCCTGCAAACATTGCGACTAGGGCACAGAGCCTTCCAAATCTATGTTATTGGCTTCAAAATCTCTATAACTACTCTGATATTATGTAGAAACCAAGAATCTAAAGAGATAAGATGAAGCACAATAACAGAAAGTGAGTCCAAATTCGACCATTCATTCATTTGAAGATGCAAAGTACATATAGAGGTGAGTGATTGGATCGAATTAGAAATCGATTCCAACACTCAATGAGTGGTGGCAAGTTGCCTCCCACTAAACTAGCTTGATGTATCGAAATGGAATTAACATGTCTCTAAAGAACTCCTAAATGATGACAACTTGTGTAGACAAGTGTCATATAATCATGGGTGATAAATTAAGCTTAATAAGTCTAAGTGAAATTAAATTAAAATTACACTAGCAAATTTAATGGATAACCTTATCCTTCTCTCCACTCACTAAGTATAAATATGCATGAAGATGTGAATATGGTATGTATTAACATGTCCGTAGTTTGCCAATTATCACATGTGCATATATGCAAATGATAAGAATTACACACGTACATACATACATATAGTCGTAAATAAGAAATGATTATAGGTATGTATCTAGGGTGAGTTCGGACATATGAGTACATGGACGTGAATAATGGAATTAAGTAATATGAGCACGTACACATTGAACATGTGTGTATATTCACCAAGGTGGCGAAGGTAAACCACTTGCCACTCTTCCTTCCACCTATGGGAAACCTCTCCTTTTAGCGGAGGGTGTTTGTCTTTTATTTTTTTCGATCTTCATTATTGAGGAAACTTTTGGCATTGGGAGAGAAGGGATTACCAAGATAGCATTGCATCTGAAGTTTCATCGTTCTGTAATTTTGGTGATTTCAATAGCTACTTATCAAAAGATATAAAATCTTACCTTAAGAATCAATTCATCTCAATCTAATTTTAGTAGGAAGTCTAATAAAATATTTCAAGAATCAAATTTACCTGCATGCAGAAATCACTGTAGAGGAATTCTATTGAGATGACCTGCATATATGTTCATCTTATATCATCTACAAACTCACATTCAATTAGCAAAAATTTGAACTAGCTCTGAAGGCATCTTTTGCCTAACAGCCTTCAATGATAATCAAGCCTATTGCCAGTACTATGGTGTAGCATTAGGGAATTAATATTAAAATACTTCCTTCTATATCATCTATTATGGGTCGGCTTTCCATATAGTATATCATTTGATAGAGATCTACATTAGCAATGGAAATTCATGTCTTGAATATGAGAATGAAGAGAACCAAAAACATTGTTTGTTTATTGAACCCAATTTGCTTTAGCAGATGTACTCAATGCCGAATAGGGAAATTAAAATCCATGTCATGCATAATTATAACGAATCTGTCTTTCTGATATGATTTCCATGTATCCTTATGAATACATACATCATTATGAATTATGTATTTCTAATATGAATGTGATTTTTTATGAGTCTGTAATTATGTTATCAATCAGTATATTATTGTGAATTTTGCCATTTTGATATGAATCCATTTATCTACATGAATCCAAATTTCTGCTATGAATATGTGTATCCTTGTGAACCTGCATTTCAGATATGAATCTGAACGACATCTAAGATTGAACATATTAACTATGAATCATATACATATATGAATTTGCAACTTACTATGAATCTACATAACGATTAAAACTATTCTTAGAAATACATGGTGTTCATAACACCTCTCCTTCAAACATCACGCACAACTATACATACTCAAGGAGTTGCCATTGTGTGGAGTAATACTTAATCATTACTTAATCTACAATGATAAACTTAGCAAATAATAATATTGTAAATCTCATGTATGTCGAATGATCCTTCGGTTGGGCAAACCCACATCGTTATATAAGTATGACAGCGTGTCATCAATAAGAATGTTGTATCATCTTTTTTGAATTAGTGCATCAAACATGATCAGATAAGTTTTAAAATATAACAACATTTAGAAAGGGTTCCTTTTCTTATTCTTAGAAGGAAAACAAAATGAAGGAGGTAAAATCAATCATATTAATAATGAATTATAACAGCTGAAAACTGTTGGGAAGGGACACCCCCTTACTCGATCATTAACAATTAAGAACCATAGATGTTCTATATATGTCAGTGAATCACCATTCTTAAGGTCATTGGACCACTATTGCTAAGTTGGACAATAAGTCTTGTTAAGGTTGGGGAAGACTGGTCTTGAGGGCTCAATATACAAGTAAGGTGGTGATACCGATAGCACGAATTACAGTGCTTCCATTAATAAAACCCTCGCCAATGTTGTGCTATGCAATGATGTAGTAAACGTTAGTCACATGAACTAGTAGTACACATCTAGTCAAGGTCATTCTCATAGAGATGGAAGTCTATAAGGCATGACTGACTAAAATGGTTGTGAGTTCCAAACGCCAAGACTCAGATGGCAATAAGATTGGATCGCTTGTCTACACCTCTCGTGTAGTGTGGGCCACTTCTGAAAGGAAATTGGGTTGGAGGCCGAAAGTTCAATGGTTGGGAGGTAAAGCCTCTGTCAATGCTCTCCTTCTCCAATAAGAGATGAATAACAAATATTAGTAAAGGAACCAAGCACAGCCACTTCCTTCTTTTATAGGATTTTGTTATCTCTTGAATATAGTTATTCAATTAATTTCCTTTTCTGATGAATCAATTTCATACTAATAGTTATTCTATTGTCATGTGAAGGCATTTCCTTTTAATATGATAAGGTTAGTTAAATAAGTTAATGTAAGTTTTTTATAATCATGTGAAAGGGGAACAATTATTTCCAATTAAAGTTAGTTAATAGAGAAGTTCTATTTCCTATGAATTGGTCAATATTTGTTTAAAATCTAATTAGTTAAGGTTTAGAATGTTACACATCCTCCAACTTGATCTTATTATTTCCCTATCACATATTCATTCATAGAGTGGGATCAATCTCGCACCTACATATTTGACATCTAAAGTTCAAAGGTTCATATTCAAATGTTCACCAACTCCTATATTGGACCAACTTGGGACTAATTAGCTACATGTTTCACATCATTAATGTTGTGTCTTTACATTAATGTTGTCTTTATTTAATAATCATTAGAACATTAATTGATAGCTTGAAATCATCCTCAAGTCATTTGCATACAGCACATAGGAAAATTTATACCCTAACAATCTAGTAGCATCTTTAAGGTATATTTATATAGCATTAGTATTTTGCAACTTACTAGCAATAAAGAATCCAATGAATCAATGGGCAAAAAATGTACAAACAACAATCCATGAACAATGGGATAGATTTACATCTACAAATTTGATTATTCCACGACTCCAACTATAAGCGAACAACAATTCAACATAAAATTTTGAACAATGAACACTCAAATAGTCTATTATTTCTATATTTAAATATAAAAACTTACACATAATTTTCTTACTTCATATTTAATTCAAACAATGAACACTCAAATTGTCTATTATTTCTATATTTTAAATGAAAATTTACACATGATTTTATTTTAACATTTAATTCAAATTGTCTATTTTTTGTGTCATCATTTTCTTGCTTTAGCATTTAATTATAGACTATTAATTGTTGACGGCCACAACTATCAATCTTAAAAATACCAAGACATATCAAATTAAAATTATTTTATTTGCAATATACATGCAGACGTATACTGCTTATTTTAAAAGTACAATGCTTATTATAAAATTTTAACATTTTATCATATAAATTACTCTTTAATTTAGAGTGAAAAAAGATAAAGAAATTTTATACACAAACGCCGCCATTACATTCACACTCCACCCTTGTTGCCATTATAAAATAAGTCCACGTTAATTAAGACGAGAGAGAGAGAGAGGGAGGGAGATTACCTTCTTTCACAAGACAAAATTGTATCTTTAAATATATTAAAAATTCCCATCCTTCACAACGCAAAATCACAACATATATGTAGCCGATTCCTCAAAACAAACCCTCTCTCAATTAGATGCGAAGAATCGCTTAATAATTTTTCAAATAAGTTGCCCTTCTAAATTCTGCATATTCTTAATGTTTAATTCGGATTGTGTGCCTTTCCAACACAGAAAATTTCATATGAAAGCTATTATGAGAGAGTACTATTCAATTACTAGCTCATAGTGTTGTTCTTTACTTGCCGCAGTTATGAACACCCATGTAGAAGAATCATTAACCCTGGCTCAATATCTTATGATCTATAAACATTAGTGGATTAAAAAGAAAAGTTAAAACATACTTGGTGAACAGCACTAATAAAATTTACAGTTTTCCATTAGACGTGATGTCTTTTCAATTTGAAATTTTACACTTCCGGTTTTGTTACTCAAGGAACATTTTTCCTGTCAAAAGTTATTTGACACTGAACCGGACGTTGAAAGAACCGAGAGAAAAAAGGGTCCACAAGGACCATCACCTAACAAGGTCAACAAAATTCTCTAAAATTAGCTTGCTAGCAGCCCCCATGGTATGCCAGTCTATCTTGCTGCTTCTCAACAATCTCCATCAACATGGACAAAACAGTTACAAGACGTATACTACAAATTATAAGATCCCTATTCATAGTTACTGCCAAATGAGCTCCTGCTTGGATTGCCAAACAAGATTTCAACGTTCAAGACATCCTAAAGTCAACAGCTCAACAAAATCCACAACAGCCTCCAAATTCCTGCACAACATGGTGCTAGTAATACACCAATCACACAAGAGCATTGAACAGGTTAAAAATGCAATTATCAAAACATGGAGTACTATGTAGTATATAGACAATATGAAAGGAAAATTCAAGGACAGAATAAATATGCACCAAACTATCCAAACTTTAAGATGCCAAGTGAAGATTATAACTCACCTGCAAAACAAAGTGCAATTTGATTATTTGTGAATGAATGTCAAATATATCAAAATCAAAAGCTTTACTTTGTACAACTGAGATAAGGAAGATATCAGGACCAACCTAATGAAGAAGTTTGCAGTATCACTGGATATAACAGTCAGCTTCAATTACTCATACAAGATGGATATTCTTGACGTGACACATTCCCTAGTTAACTCAGAAGCACCGTCACATCCTCATCTATAAAAAATGCGAGAATGAAAAGAAAAATGTGTCAGGTTACACTTTTTTCAACATCAAGACTGGTAGGCAAGCTAGAAAGGTAGTAATAGTGACCTCGGTTACCTAACCTCCTTATTGCTGTACAGAACAGAATATACAACCTTCATGCCAACATACCTTCTTTGTTTGAATTCCGAAGAAATTAAATGTACTATACCGATTCCATACACCTCCATGTCAGGACATTTCCAGGTATAAATTAAAGATTCAAGTAGAACTTCTGACAATCTTTGACTTTCAGGTGTGTCTTCTCATTTGAATATAAAGGCACATGAAACAAACCTTTTCTTCCTCAAATGAAAATTATTAAATCCATTCAATCAATGATGATGCCCCGCTGCTTTGCAGTTTCAACCACTCCTGCTAGATTATTAGAACGTCGACGGAAGTTAAGGAAAGAATGCCATAAAGCAACAGAGAAAGGGTGAATAGACAAAGCCTGCTGGTAAAACTCTTCAAGGATAATATCAACATCTAAAAGCTCTAGGAATTTTACTACTTCTAACCAGACATTTTCTGGGGCTACGGGGAATGATTGAAATATAGAGTTGATTAGAAGTGAACTTGCCCAGAAAAGGGCAGCCACAGATGAAATGCTCTGTGAATTGCATCTCTGAACTACCATCCTAGACATAGAGAGAACCAACTTAAGATTTGCTGGTGCAAGCTCAAGAAGACCTTCGATAAAATCTACTAAGTCCTTGAATGCACCAAAATGTTCAGGTAAATGAGATGGACCATGCCAAACTTCTAGAATTGAGTTCAACAGTGAACAATCTACAGGTATAGGACCCAAAAGATTCTCAATAAAAATTCGGATTTTTGGCTTTTTGATGCTTTCAGTGAAAGCTCGCGACAAAAGCTTAGGAATGGGAAATAGCTGGGATCGCAGGAAGCACTCGTCAAATAGTTGAAGCATTCTGGTATCAAAGCCATTCTTCATTGGCTCTGATTCATCAGGAACACTAAATAAAGCTAACGCAGCACATTCTTTGATGCATTGCTTAACATCTCCATAATCGAAAGCAACTTTCAGTGCTTGATCTACAGCAGATTGAGCTTTTTTAGGATCATTATTAAGGAATCTATATATTGCAAGATTTAGTAGTGCAAACATCACATCCTGGCACCAACTCCTCCTATTCACCCCTGTTTCTGAAAAAAAATCATGAGTTTTTTCTTTCATGTCCTTGTATTCTTCAACTTCCTGCTTACCCACTGCATGCCCTAGAGGAGAGCATGTAAGATAGTCTATGTCTCTGAAGAAAATAATTCTGTCTAACATTTTATGTTGGTCCATATAAAAATACCATTTGTCAATTATGTTCTTGGCAGAGTCAGCTCCCTTTGACTCTAGAACATACCCAACATACTGATTCCAGAAACGTTGTAAACCAGGTATGTCTTCTGGCCAATTAGATAATGACTCATCAAAGAATGCCATGCCTGCTCTGTCATCTTCACTGTGTGATTCAATGGAAGAAGAGATTAGAAAGAGTTCAATACAGAACGGATATAGCTCTCTATACTGTAAGCACAGCTTACGTGCACTTGCTAATCCTTCAATTGCTAACACACATTTGACGTGATTGATAACCACTGCATGCACTGGTTGAAGAGAATTGTCATTGTTCTTCCATAACTGAGAGCTGTGATCATGACAAGCATTGAGATTAGAAACTGCATTATCCATCAAATTCAAGGTACAAGCAATCACTGTTTCTGAAATGTCACAACTGTGCCACTCAATATCAAATGGTAACTTTTGCTCAAATTCAAGCCGCCCCAGGATAGCTTCAGGAAGTTCTCCGTACACTCTATAATATGTACAGCTGACCCAAAGAACACAAGCATCTTTCTTCGTCAAACATGACAGCACGGTAAAGACATTGTTAAAATCAAACTGTTCATTGTTGTTAAAGCCTTCAGTTGAACAGGATAGTTTATCAATCCATGTCATGGCTTTCTGCTTATGCCCAGAAAGTGAGAGAAAATTAAGCATCTGCAAGACTAAATCCAGCACATATGGACTACTAGATTTTTCTTGCATTTCACTGGCACAAGCTTTCGAACATAATACAGATATTGCATTTTGGTAAGCTTCCAGTCTTTGGTCCATTTGAAGACGACTATTTATAAAAAGAAGCCAAAGTTCATACGATCCTTCATTGTGCTGCACCTGTTTCAAATGACAAATATTATGCAATGTGGATACTGTGTAAGAGTAAGTCTCATAAAAGATAGCAGATATACATTTTTATGCAGCAGAAAAATGCAGAGTACTCCGAAATTACAGTGGGATGGTAATGCCATGATAAAAGTGAGGAAAAACAAAAAAACATATAGTTCACTATATTGATGTCTCCCACTAGGAAACACATGAAAATAAACAATGATGGATCTTCAAGAGAGCATCTTGTCATGTTAGAGGTGGGCTCGAGCAGTAGTAGAGAAAATACTGATAGATTCACAATTTAACCGAAAATTGTAGACCAGTACAATTGAAAATGATGACGGAATAAGCTTGGTCCATACCAGTTATATTTTTCTAAGATGGGCTCTAAAGTGATAAGCACACTTTAAAATTTTAATGACTGCCCTAAAAACAACCATTGGAAAATGTGTGCTCTTGTGAGATGATATTACAAAAGTTACCATATTTGTCAAGGTTATTTATTGACATGTCAACAGTCAAACAAAGTAAAAATGAGGCAGCAGGTAATTCACTAATTGCATTACTGGCCAGGCTATTGGAATGATATCCCTTGGTTTCAATGAACTGGTATTGGTATGAGAAATAATGAAGCAATGGTGGTAGGACCCTTGTTGGAAGATGTGGAGACTAGGAGTGGATATCAGATTTGATGTCCGTGGTGATCTGAAAAATCCACGAGTGATACTGAGGAATATTATAGCTTGAAATTGGTTAAAGGCATTTGATTCAATTCCTCTGGTGAGTGACAAGCTGGATGGATGAGATTATTGTGTCTACTAATTTTTTAGCTCCCTGTAGAAAAGGAGGATGTTTGTTAGGGAAGTCAGGCATATAATGAAGAAAAAGAACACACCACATGTTTTTACTCTGAACCAGCAAAAGTTAAAACACTTATCAAAGGGAGAAGTGGAGTCAGACCTACAACATGGAGAGATATGGAGCATGATGGTAAGGAATTTGAGGAGTATGTGGGTTACAAGGAAACTCAACATCAAATTATGGAGTTGCTTGAAAGGGCCATATCAACCCAGTGCTACTTAGTGCGGTACCATTGTTCTCAAGCCAAAGGAAGATGGAAAGAAGACTCTGCATAGACTCTTATACCCTGAAAAAATCACTTTCAAAAGATTAAAACGAATGTACATCATCACATTAAATGATCTTGAATGCATCTTCAATGTCCAACACTTCTCCTAGATCAATTTGATGATTGGATATAAAAAGATAGTAATGTTAGAATGCAATTAGAAGACACTACTCAGAACTCCCTGATTTTTGTATACTACGTAAATATTACTCAAGATCTGATTTCAACATATCTTTGAGCTGAAAAAAAACCTACAGTATGACTTCTAAAGACTGAAATTCCAGAATAGGCAGCTGTAATGAAGTCACATAAAAAAATTGGCATCCAGTCCAGAAAATCTATAATTAGAACCTTCAGAATGTAAGGAACAATAATGTCTGTGTGACAAAGAAACTAATCAAGACAAAATAAAAACATTATCAGAAATTAAAATGGATGCATAGAAGTGTTTGTGAGTCACTACGTAGTCACTCATCAAGAGTATACCATTAATAGTACTAACAAAGTTTAAATCGGTAATGCATATCAGAAAACCACTTTTCAGTTATCATATGAGCTAACAGCATTTAGGTAAACACAAAAGATGTGAGGCATACCGCATGATAGAACATATCATCCTTGCCAATCACTTTTTCCTTCCTGTAGAATATATGAAGGTACACCACCCATAGAGCTACAGAATTTGGATTAGCCTCAATTGCTCGCGATAGCACACACAATGCCTACACACCAATTTCCAGCTCTAACTGTAAAAAGAAGTAAAACACTCTACAAAGTAACATTTTTGACAAGTCAAATGGAATCTCTCAATTATGAATGTAATATACAAACTACAGTAGAAGCCAAATTTTAGCATCAGGAAATACAGTATCATATAGAAGTGACAAATCAGGATGGAATCATGGATAATCATTATCTTCTCCTTGTGTATTTTGAGCATATTATCAATTAAACTCACTTTTTTCCTGCCATCCATTTTATCAATATTGCTGTCAAAGTTCATTGAATCAATTGCCAACTCCAACCAGCATTCCACATTCTCAAGTCCTCGAAAAAGATGCTTCTGAATAAAGATTAGCACAAAAGATTAAGAAAGAATATAAAATGACTAATAATTCCACTGAAATAAGTTCAATAACTCTAAAAGGAACATTGAATTAACTAATATATAAATAGACTCTCCTGATTATCAATACAGATTCTGAAATCAACTAGCAGTTGATCTAATAATTCAAGCCTTTAAAATATGTTTTCTTAAACATATTCTGATAAGAAGAAATTTGCTAAGCTATTATGGAAAATCATGCATTTATTTAAATGAGGATTTTATAAGTCAGAATTATATTTCATTAAAAGGAAATAACGTAATACAAGAATTTTATGTAGTATATAATTATATACACTTAGCAGAATAGCACCAATATTATAATGTCTTCTCTTAACACAAAAACTGACAGCAGAACAAAATTTAATCACAAACAACAAACCAAATATTCATAAAATGAAAAACAAGTGCAGAAATCCAATGTTAAAGGGCACCACCAGGTCAATGAAAAAAACCAATAAAATAAGAGCTTAAAGTTGAGATTTTAAAAAGAAACATATTGAATAATCTACAGAACTGATTTGGTAAGAGATCAAAGATTCAAAAGAGTTGGTTGCCATTAATGGATAAATGCAATTTTGTAGTTGATAGGGGGATTGGCAGCATCACACAGTTCTTTTGACCATGGACATCTTATTTTATGGGTATTTTCATTGTCCTGGTGGTGCCATGAGTGGATAAATGCTATTTTGGAGAATTTGACAGGGGGATTAGAGGATTGACAGCAGCAAGCAGTTCTTTTGACCATGGCTGTCTTATTTTATGGGTGTTTTTCGCTGACCTGATGGTGCCATGAATGGATAAATGTCATTTTGGAGAAGTTGATGGGGGCATTGACAGCATCAACCAGTTCTTTTGACCATGGCCATGCAATTCAAGAGTCCAGCAGTGCCATAGGATTCAAGGGTATGCAGGCAGGTGCTCAGAACTTGTCAATATCTAAACCTTATTTCAAAAATTTCTTCACCAATCACATGGAACTATATGTCTATTTTTGTTTCTCCATTCAAGTGGTCTGTGTTTTAAATGAATATTCAGCTTCTGTAATAGCAATTAAGTTTGTTATAAAAAGCTGTTTGCTTCTGTAATAGATGGTGAAGAAGCCACAAAGACAAGGATCAGAAATAGTCTCTTTTCCAAAGTTTTTATCAATGGTTCATTGTTTAACTGTAATAGATTTTAAATAATTCTGATAGTCCTGACAGTCCACATATTACAATATGCTGTCTACAGTCTGTGGAGAGTCTTCTTTTATCAAGGCACTTAATGTTTCCATGAATAGCCTTTTTTACTGCTTCCAGGAGATTCTTTTAGGACAGGATTGAAGAGATTATATTTATGATGGTCTTATATAGTAGCCCAGTAAACAAATAATTTGATTTATCTATTAAAAAATGCATATGCATTATCTTACATTTAAACTCCTCTTCAATAAGTTCAAAGTTGATCCATTTAGCTGTCAGTAATTGTGGATAACAATTTACTGTCATAATATCATCTGCCCAAGAATGTGTGTTTAATTGAACCAGAGGCAAGTGGAACAAGAAACAAAACTTATCTAATTCCTATTGCCCAGAGATCTGCTTGGTTTGACATGTGTATGAGACACTTGGATGTTACAAATAGAAAATAGATTATCAACAAGGTACATCAATATTAAAATTGCAATCATGAAAAATATATTTACCCAAGCCTTTGTATCATCTGGATTCACACTCGAACTATATAAACAAGTGGGTAGTCGACTGTTATTGCCAAGCATCCACTCCCTAACTGCTACACTGTGCAAACATGCCATGTCTGGAAGTAGAAGTCTTTGATTGGCAAATGGAATAGGGAAGGACTGGCAAAAACCCAATTTCCAAAAACGCCAAGTGCTCCGCGCTATCAAGGCACCCACCATTGGGGCATCTGCTTTTATAAGATGTGGTCCAATTCGGTATACTGGCACTGCCAGTCCGTTATTGCTGATTATACGACATGAGAAGCCTTGGGTAAGTGCAGAATTTCCAGCAGTTACTGCAAAGCGAAAATTGAAGCCCCTATTGATTGCCTCTTTTGTTTGTATCTCAAAACATACATTTGAGTCTTGATTTCCACGAATTTTGCACTTTCCAGTTGAACTATCCATTTCAATATTACAGTACTTCTTCAAATGCTCTGCAAATTGTGGGGAATTTAGACTGTAGTCTCTAGCATGCTGCCATGGACATTCCTCATTATTGCATTTCCCACGGTGCTCAAACTTGCAAAGCGGCCAGAAGGGATTAATAACATGACTGCAAGTAATTGATTTGTCAGGTGCTCCATCAGCAGCTATAAGATTGGAGTAGATGATGTATGATTTAAACATATTCAAAGGACTTTCATAAAGGAGAAACATTGGGAAATATTCTGGTATATCCTGTAACATGACTTGTGTCATTTTTCCACAAGAACCACCCATAATTGCATGGTTATTTGCGAGAATCGTTTTTGCACAGCTAAACACAACCTTCAATTCAGAAGACATCGACGAGTTGCTCTCAAGTGGTGGATTGCTAGCCTCTTTATAATATTTTTTGTTCACTGCTAGACTCTTTCTCTGAGCAAAATTTTCTCCAAGGGTGTTCTTTTGACCAGAATGAAAAGAGCCAATATGTTGCATGGAGTCTTGATTATCCATATAAGCCACATCAGATGCTACAGACCCACCTGAAACTAAAATATTAAATACATCAAAAAAATCTTCACAAGATAAATGTTATGAGAAAAAGATACTACAAAAGGGATTTTGCTTTGTTTATTCTCAAAAGAAAAATATTCAACAAAGAATATTCTGTAAAAGGCACTCTATTGTCCATCATAAGATTTGTCATGTTAGATGTCCATCTCTAATGTTGTTCTCATTTTTTCAGTTTACCTGCATTCATAGATTCATTACTAATCATATAGCTAGAATCCAAGTATTGTCAAAACTGACAGCTTAGGCTGTTCTGTCTGGATATTTACCTGAATTGCCTGAAGTTGCCAGTTCCTCGATAGGGTTTTTCCATACTGCCATGTTTTCTTTTTCTATGGCACAACCTTCCTCAATGCTACTGCCAGAGTGACACTTTTCCTTATCGCTTTCTTCAAAACTAACCTTCTTACATATTGAACTGGAGAAGTTCACAGTAAAGCTCTTATTGTTAGTCCTCCCGTTCTCAATAGCACTAGCACGAGAGTTCTCACTACGGCATGTAACAGCATTATTTTCATGCACATCATCACCAGTCAAGTGCCCAAGAGCAGTTGTCTTCACAGTCTATTCTCAATGAGAGCACAAAAAATGCAAGTCAGAAAGAAATAGTGTAACAAGCAAAACAGTTGTCATTGGCAAAATGCTAGAATGATACCTCTTCAGTCACCTCTTGTGATTGAAGAAAAGCGTGGGCAAACTCTTCAATTTTTCCTGCAAAGCAAGCAATTAAAATCATAAAGAATGCTATCTTCAAATGAAATAATCTTGAAAGAAAATCCCATAAAATTATTTTTAAGTTCCAGTGGATTAAGAAAAAGGAATTTTTTTGTGCAACAGAGTCAAAAGATAATACAATTCCCAATAACAGCCATCTAACAAACTAATAATTAGACCTTAGAAAATCAAAATAAACTTAGCAGTGAAGTCAATATTTAAAACAGGAAATTTTTCTGAGATGTAATAGTAAATATGAGGTTCAATAGAATGGCCTCTCAAATTTTTGGTTTATGCACCTAAATTAACAGAGAACATTACATCACAGCCATACCTGGGAGCTGAATATTGCTCTCTTCAGCATAATTCTGACCATGAAGTGACTCTGCACTTGTTTCTGCACCTGGACTTGCAGTACCCTCTTCTTTGGTTTTCTCCTTTAAGGCAAACAAGTCCATACCCAAATTCAGCTTTGAAATTGATGGGCCTGAAATTTTTGCAAGACCGTCAGCACTGCATTCAGAAACTGAAATTTGGTTAGACCGTTTCCTCTTCTGAGGTAAACAGGTGACTTGTTCAAAATTGGGTCCTCCACTCTTCTCCACAGCTGGCTGGTTCTCATCTGCCAGAGAAACAGGGGTGATAGATGATTTTGGCAGAAGTTCATAATTTTCATCATTTTCTACATTGGTGTCTACTACACTGTCTATTAAGTTTTGCTCTCTTATCAACCCATATTCACTGATATTACATGGTTCCATGTTCTCTGAAATTTGTGATTGACGACTTTGAAAGGCTTCAGACACTTTAAATGTTAATTCCCTGCTGACAGGACACTTTTCTTCCATTTCATTTCTCTGTCCACTTGTCTCAATCAACAATTCAGGTTCACATGAGTCAATGTCTTGGTTCCGGTTAACTGTTACTCCAGAATCTACAGAGCCATAAATCTTGCCAATGTCTAGATTTTTGTTATCCATGCATAATACATTCACTGTGTTGACAACCACATCAGTTCCAGTGAGTCTGCCATCAGAGTCCTGCTTAACAGACTGATCATTACCAATGCATGGTTGCAACGAAGAGTAAATAACATTGTCCACAATGGAACTGTATTCATTAAGCTTACAGACCGGCTGTTCTGAAGCCTCCAAGTGATCTTGGAGAAAAGGGGTGACCTCCACAGCATTGCTTAAGTTTATATGACCTGAACAGCTTTGAGGTTCATAGAATTCTTCTTTTCTGCCAACAGCTCTCCCATGAGATCCTTGCGAAGAGTAAGCTCTCAAAGCAACAGCATGCATTTGAGCAGACAACCTTTGCCTCTTCTCATGAAGATCCACACACCTTTCATTAATAGTTTGAACAGCAGTTTGGGCCTTCCGATAAGCTTCCCAAGCAAGTTTTTCTTCTATTTCACACCTACTTCTATGCTCTCGTGCTTCTTCCAATTCTTTAACAACTGCTTCTTCTTCTTTGACCAAATATTGCAAAGAAATATATCCACTCTGTAGTAAATCATCTTCAATATGAAGGCCAATTGGTCCTATGTTGCTTTGAGGATCTCTACTTCCCTGCATCACATGAAAAATTTCAGTTAAGTTCAAAGAAAATCCCTAAAGGAGATTAAGCTTCCAGTTAAACAAGAAGCTATACCTGCCATTGCACAAGTTCCCTAGATGTGAAAAACATTGGATCCCCTAGCTTTTGTTCTCCTTGAGGAATATCACCAGAGGTATCAGAAATAGATTTATTTCCACAAGCACGTTCCACAGGTTGCCTACCATATGTTAGATATGAACAACCCTCTTTGATAAAGGGTCGAACACTGCTTCCATCCTTTTCTTCTTTAGCATTTGTCCAGCAATTCGCAATGGACTGTTCCAAACCTAATTTTATTTTCTGAGAACTATTTTCAATAGTTGTCGTTTGGACAGATTCCTTGAAAAACTGCCCCCTAGTCTTTTTAATCTCAGGCTTCACTTTCTCACCTTCCTGAACAGGAAACCATTGAATAGTTGTAATGGGGTACAAGAAACCAATTTCAAACAGAAGCACCATAAACTCCAAAAATCATTAACACAAACATTAAAGAAAGCAACATATCTAGGAATACATTAACGGTTTAACCTGAGCTGAGGAATAAATCACATAAAAACTTACTCTTGAAATGGCCTTCACATTTTCACTATTCCCTTTGTTTGGGAAGCCTTCAACTGAAATATGTCTTTGATGATCTGGAATATACTGAGCAGAAGACTGACAACTTGCTAAATGAATATCCCTTCTTGATTCTGGTGATGGTCCGTCTGTCTTGCGCTTTTTTATTCCCTCTCTTTCTGGAAAGCAATTGATGTTTGCAAGATGGAGATTCTCAGGCATTACCCGCTTTGATGGTGTTGAAGTACAATGCTTTTGAACAGAGTCAGAATTTGACTGAAAGGTTACTACTTTATTTCCATCAATAACATCTGCTGCTTTTAGACATTTTTGTGCTACAGGGTTACCTTCTGCACGTGGTCTTTTATGACCTGCTGAATGAAGATTTGTTACAGGATTGTTGTCAGCAGAGGCATCCTTTGCAAAATCATAGTTGATGCTGGTGTTTAAAGTGTTTCTCCTCTGCTGTTGTAGACTATTTTTAATAAACTTCAAATCAGGGAATTCTTGCGCTGTGACATGCAAAACTTTCTGTTTGCCTTCCGCCGTTTCCTTATCAGACGTGCCTTCCAAATTCAGTGAAGCCGAACTGTTACACATTTGTCTGCTAGGACTTCCAGAAGTTGATTCTCCAATTTCTGGGGGATGTATGTTGCCATTTGCAGCTGAGAGCATGCCTGGTCTCCCTCCTGATTTCATATGCCTCTGGAGCTTGAGTTCATTTTCTTTAGTTGCAATTTGCTTCCTCAAGTCCTCTAAATTAGTAAGATCTTTGTTTGTAATCTGCTTCCTCGATTTCTCTAGATTGGTACCACCTTTTGTTGGAATTTGCTTTCTCAAGTTATGTAAGTTACTGCCACTAGGCTTTGTTACAGATGCACCAGGTTTAACCCCACGTTTCTGTCCTATTGAACTCTTTTGACCAATAAAACGCTTTTGCATAGCGGAGGACTTCCAAGTTGAACCATCTGCAGATGCCCCAGAAGCCACTCCACGGACTTGAATAGCACTTGACATGCTTGTACGCATTGCAGCTAGCTGCTTTCGCATCATAGCCATTTGATTCCACATTCCAGGGGTATGTTGTGATGCTGATGTCACCATCTGGGAAGAAGCTGCAGCAGAATGGTTTGCAGAAGACCCAATAATATTCCCCCGAAAAGACATATCGCCATGCCTCTCATCCAGTTTCAAGAAATTTTCTTCAGCATCACTGTCACTCTCTCCGTCAGAAAATCTAATTACAAGGTTATCATCTTTCTCTTCTGCTGAAGGAGATATGGCAGATTGGTGCAGATCTTGCAAACTGGATAAGACAACATCTCTTTCCTTATGGCTTCCACTAACTGATGCAGGAGATGGTGCACAAGAAATCACTGGTGTTTGTACAACATTTGTGTCAAACAAATTATTTGCAGGAGAATTTCCTGCAGTTGCAAGGGCAGTATTTGATGAATGATATGGTTGCAGAAATGGCAAGAGCAAAAGAAAAACCACCATTCAGAAAGTAAATGTGTTCCAGCCAAATATTACTTGCTACCAAGTGGCATTTTACAAACCCATATCAACCACTGATCTTGTTGAGACCTATAAAGGGAGGGAGATATGCAGCTCATTCAAATGTTTAGATACCTATAGTGGACCACAGAATAGCAAAATTTTAATAATCATTAAAATCACTGCTTGTCCCAGCCAGCGATCCCATCTGTGAATCGGATTGCCATTTTTTCCCTTTGATCACTGGCACAATTCTCAAAGCTGCCAGTTTTTTCCTCTGAATGCTGACAAGATTCCCAAGGCCAGTTTAATTGCAAATAAACTACTGTTTTTAATCCAGTTATTAGAATTTGCCTGTCAAATACTTGTTCTTTGAAGTTTCTGTCAAAAATCTTATTTTTACATTGCAGATTTGGATTTTGTCCAAGTAAAAAAACATTGGATAGATTAAGTTGCACTGAAGGGTACTTATTCTTCAATGAGTATCCATTCCTTTCTTATTTAGTTAGGTCCTAATAACTGCTTTATGGCCTTCATACTTTATTTTTTTAAGGGTTTGGAGATTGGTTAAAACTAAAAGCAATAAAATTATGAAAAAACAAATGTGCCACGAGCCACGAAGGTCCATATGACCCTAAACCCCTGCAATAGGTCAAAAATATAAGGATAAAATGGTTTAGACTGCTACAGTAAGAAAAGTACTCTTTTTGCCTTTATTTGGCATGAAATTGCTAGAAACAGCAATTTTTCTCTATTTTTATGAATTTTTCAGCATTTTTAAATTACCCAATTAATTGAAAAAATCTTTTATATTTTGATCTCTGGAGCCTATCTGCAGAAAGACTTTTGTTACTATTGTTAAACTTAACTAAAGGGTAATGTACTTACAGTAAAATGGACAATTTCTTGTGTTTCATAGACAAGACGGTTGCACATCATTTAAGTCTAGATTGGCCTTTCTCCTTGTGCCATTTAGATTCTCACAGACTTTGAATGGTGTGAACTTTGAAATCTCTCAACTTCGAGAGATTTAACATAACCTTAAGGAAAATGATCCCCATGGAAGCTAGTATAAAAGAACATTATATATTTAAATCCCTCTTCTAACCACTACAAAACTCAAGGTAGTAACTTAGATTTTCATACCATTAAGCTAGATTGACTGTGAAAAATATAACAGTGTTAATGTTGACAACAAAGAAACTAAATATAAGTATTTTCAATTTAAGTGATCCAAATTCAAATGGTATCCTCTAGACAATAATCTAAATTGTTGTACTTATATGTCTTACAAGCAAAATGATATAATCAAATCATAATAACAATTTTGGTATAGATACAAAAGTTAAACTTCAGCATTAATGAATAAATAGAATATTGAAGAGGACCAGTGAACTGAGCATGCCTGTAAAAGTAGTTTCATTCTATTCTCTGTATATGAAAAGAGTACATAATATCAAAGCTCACAATGCATGGACCAATGGATGTTGTCGAATTCGCACTCCATTGTTAAGACATGCATCAAGGGTTAAGAGAACACTCCCAGGCATGCGAGAGGCATACCTATGTGATCCCATAGGATGCAGTCATATCTCTATCCAGGAGAAAACAATCTAGATTATGACATGGTAAAACTGACTCAATATCTGAATTTAGTGCCATAAGAGATGTATGGATGGATGCATACAAGTTGTTGAGGACAAAGAAACTGTTGGAGAAAGTGAAACAGTTGCTCTTTTCTGTACAGCCCTTTGTCTTTGATCAGTTAAAAATGAGCAAAATCAAGAAGTTATGGTAGTTCCTTGCCTACAGGGTACTGCACATTGACCCCGAATGGAAACCCCTCAATTCATAGGCAACTCTGCCCAGAAGGAAGAAGACAAGAATACACAGGTAGTGAGGCATGTTCTAAGTGGAAGATTCTAAACAATGTTGACAATAATTGTAATACCCTTCCTTATATTGATGTTGCATTTCATGTGCATTTATTGTGGTTTCATAGTACTTGATGATGCTCGTCATTGATTGATCTCTTGATGATGGCCTGATATATATATATAATATATATATATATATAGATATAGATATATATATATAGTTTTATTGACATATACTAATATTTATATTCTCTTTTATATTATTCTAATAAAGCAAGGTTGCACAGGGATGAGGGTACTTGGTTATGTCAATTTTTTTTAATATAATTTAATATTTTATAGAAAATCTGAAAATATGAGTCATGACATTGAATTTTCAAAACGAGAACAGTGATAAAGTTTGCAGATGTAATGTATTGTTTTCACTTTCAGATTTTCAGTATGTTTGTAATAATATATATGCTAAATGTTTAGATACATAACAGAGAGGGCAAACTTTAAACATGAACAAGAAGATCATAAATCATATAACAATGACATATTGCAAATGATAAACTTCTAACTTGAACAGTGATTAAGTTTAGTATTAATCGGTATTGAATCAAAGTTTCAAACTGATTACATATTGAATTAAGCTTGATAAACAGCAAGCTGATACGCAAACAAAAAACTGAAATAAAAATCAAAAATCTTAATCAAGGTCCTTAGCTATGATGCTCTCCACTAAGTACCCATTGAGTACTCGGTACTTGGGTAGGTGTACCAGTACCCAGTACGCATCACAAGGGTATGGGTACAAGTACCCATGCAACATAGCAATAAAGTGATTAATTGGAATATACATACATACATACATACACACACACACATATATATATATAATGTGTTTAAAGTGTTGTTATAAATTAGTATTTAGTGACTACATTAAGAAAAAACAAGACAAAATATTTCTTGATGAATAATATTGGTGCTAATTTAATATCAATTATGGTTCAAATGATAATGTTAGTTGTTATTGATTAATATTAAGAATTAATTTAATGAAACCTTTAATTGAACACTTAGTGTATTACTTATTAATCATATATTCAAAATATAGTATTTAAATAGGTATTGGTTGTGAAAAGAATTAAAAACAAATGTTATAACAATTAATTAAGCAAATTGATTTATTCAATCTTTTAGTTTTTCCGAGCATAACGGTTCTTTGGGGGGAAGTTGAAGAGTTCTTGGGAAAACAGAAATGACGTTTGGACAGTGGCAATTTTGGGCATGGTTTTCTGGCTGGAAGCTTCTGTTACGTTTTTTAAGGCTTTTGGTAGGAGATTTTGGTGTACAAACTTCTCATCTGTGATCTCCATTTTCGAACTTGAGGTAGGGCTTCTTAATATTCGTAATCAAATTGGAATGATGAAAGTAACCAGAATTTGGAGTCCCTTCATTTTGATGTTGTTATTTGATTGCATTGTCATTTAAATTTGCAAATTTAGGGTGAGTTGAGTCCTGCCATTCACAGTACATGCACACACAAGTGTTGAACATATAGCACCTTTTTCCTTCATAGATCCGTATTACAGTGCCGCTGTTCGCCTTGTTTCTGATTTTGAAGGCCAAAACATTGATTAAGTGACGATTAAGTCATTTCAAGTTCTTCCTGCTGTCTTTGATGCAAGGTGAATTACTCTGCATAGGGATTTTTCCAGCATTTATGTTTTGGGCTTGTTTGTATTTTCATCGATGGTTTATTCTTTTGCTTTCATGATATTTTTGCCCTTATTAATCCAACTCAGAGGTCATACAGCCAGAGCATTCGTTTGTCACCGGGAATGGGTTTTCCGTTGCCATACCTTTGATTTTTGCCTTGAAAATACATGGTCTGGGCGTCCAAATGCTATGCCACACTTTAGACGCTAAGAGGAGACCCAATCCGAGCATAGTATCAACAGTGATAGAGGAAATGGTTGGTAGTGTTGAATGACTCTGTATGCATTTACCCTATTGTAGAAATTGTATTTTGGGTTCTATACCATATATGGCTGGGCAATCAAGAAATTCCCATCTATGATCCAATTTAATAAGCAAATAAATATGTCTGTCAATGGTTATTGCGCTGCATTTATTTTCTCTTTCAAATAATTTATTGTTGCACATCATATATTTCTTCTCTTTCAAAATAATATTGCAGTCCATTGTGTTGTCATGTGCCTCCACATCCTGCATACACTTGCATAAGAGCATTTTTAGCCATCATATCTAACAAAAATTCCAAGCCATTATGCTGTAGTGGACGTCCATGCTGGTCTCAAGGTGTTGTGCATCGTTTAAATTGTCCATGTATGCATGGTTTGTATGATTCTTGTAAAGGAGTAATTTGACTGTGCATTCTTTTTCCTGTACGTGTATTTTGGTTTTGATAGTTTGTATAAAATCTAACATCATTTGTTCTCCATGCTCAAATATTAAATACATTAAGCATAGATTTGTTCAAGAGTCATATTATCAGTATAAACAATATATATATATATATATATATATATATATATATATTGTAATTCTGTTGATCTCCTCACTTCGAGTCATAGTTGTAGCAGATAATACACTTTTGTAGTTGAATATCAATGCTTGGAAGGTTAAGAATTAGTTACATTGTTATTAATATATGTTTTCTTTTGTAAAGGTAGTTATTTGAACATAACTAAACTAATAGTTGGCTGTTATGAAATGTATAATTCAAGTGAAGAAAATTCATTTTAGTTCTTTTGTCTCTGTTTAAGGCTAGGGTTGGAAATGTCATTTGAGATGTAACAATAAACATGGTATAAGCGTAGTTGAAATGTAGTTAAAGATGTAGTATATATACATGTTTATTAAATGGAAAAGTTGTAAATTACTAATTATTTGATTCATTAGTTAGATACTGTGCAAATTGTAGGGATCATATTATAATAATAATTGTATTCGTTTAGAATGTAAATGAGTCAATTATCGATAAAATGTAACTATTCTTGTTAGAGATTTAACATGATTCAATTATAGTTCAAGTGAAAGTTTATATTGGTTCATTCCTATGTTGCATGGGTACTCGGACCCATACCCTTGGGATGTGTATCAGGTACTGGTACACCTACCCAAGTACCTAGTATTCAATGGGTACTTAGTGGAGAGCATCATAGCTAAGGACCTTGATTAAGATTTCTGATTTTTGTTTCAGTTTTTGTTTGTCTATCAGCGTGCTGTTTATCAAGCTTAATTCAATATGTAATCAGTTCGAAACATTGATTCAATACTGATTGATACTAAACTTTATCACTGTTCAAGTCAGAAGTTTATCATTTACAATATGTCATTGTTATATGATTTATGATCTTCTGGTTCATGTTTAAAGTTTGCCTTCTCTGTTATGTATCTAAACATTTAGCACATATATTATTACAAACATATTGCAAACCTGAAAGTGAAAACAACATTACATCTGCAAACTTTATCACTGTTCTTGTTTTGAAAACTCAATGTCATGACTCATATTTTCGGATTTTCTATAAAATATTAAATTATATTAAAAAAATTGACGTACCCAAGTACCCTGTCCCTTATTTTGAAAAATAGTCGTACACATACACATACCCATACCCATACCCAAAGTACCCAAGTACCCCTGTCCCTGTGCAACCTCGGTTCACTCATTTATCAAGTTGGATTTTTTGTGTGTTCTTGTTGGAATTCTTGTATTATCTTACTGGTTCTAATACAAATGTATACTAAGTCTTTTCTTAATAAGTCTATTCTTTATTAAATTATTTAATATTATTACTAGTAGACATTAGGTATATTTAGACAAAAAAATTAAATGTCATGTAGTAGAGTTTGCTTAAGTAAAATTTTAGTTTATTTTTTATAATCATATTAAGTAGATTAGATAAATTAAGTTGTTGATCAAAATAATTTAATTAAGTTAGGAAAACTCCTTATTTTTATTTATATAGATTTCATTAGATAGGAATTATTAATCACATTGTTTATTTAAGTGAATGAACAATTTAGTTGTTATTCCTTGAGTGGATTTATTACGTCATTTATTAAAAAGATACCGACAATCAATACATTTGGTTATCAGGAGAGTAACACTATCTAGATAAAAGAATATTAAAATATGTGTCTGTTGATCAAATATATGTGTATTTCGGTGTCGGTTTATTTCCTTTTGGAATGTTTGTTCAATGGGTTATCCTTGTAAGCTTACCAAGGGCGCAGGGTATTCGAGGTTCCTCGTTTTGCTATGTTTGATTTGTTGTTATCACAGCATTTTGTTTTCCGATATTATTTGTGAAATTCCTTATGATACATTTACGTGATATATCAGTTTGGTTCTTGCAGATTCCTTGGCTTTGGTTTTGTTGGATCCACGACATGGTTTATGTTTTGGGTCTGGGTGTAATGGGAGACTTTGAATGCAAACATTGGGGCCTGGAAGATTTTTCTAGGGGTTATTGTTTAATGATATGCATATGACGATCTTTATGAGGTCCTTTGATACAGATGTGGATCATATTGATGAATTGAGATGTTATACACTTTTGATTTCAGTTTTGTTTGGGAAAGGTATTCTAGGAACAATGGTGGGAGAGTAGCTTGCAATGGGTGTCGGGGCCCTAAGTGGCTGCCAAGGTAACCTATTGTGGAGTTCTAATCAAGTGATAACATATTAAAATGAACTGGGTTGGGTTTACACATTAATCAAGATAAATGAGCTTCATCGCCCATGGTCGTGAGAATTCCTGTGTGGACCATGGATGGGTTGGAGAAGGCCCAACGGTTTGTGTGGCGCCGATTGGCAAATTGGTTTCCTTGTCCTCATGAAAGGTTGTTGGTTTCACATGAGTTCTCACCTAGGAGTCGGGGTCTAGGGAGAGACTACTAGAGTAACCCAGGATAGTCGGGAACAATGTGATGACACTCTCTTGCATGTGTCTTAGAATCTCCTCCAATTAGCCTTGTGGTTCGACTTTGGTATCCCTTGTTGTGTACCTTGTGAAACCGTTGTGTTATGCTTGAGTTCTTTGTGTTATAGCCTTGTCATGGTTTGCTTGTGTGGTGTGAGGCCTTGGTGTTTGCCTCCTAAGCACAGTGGGAGCAGGCCTTTGGGATCCACGTGGTTGGGTGGTAAATGTTTTTCATTGAGGTTCACTTGTTCGTGATTGTGTGGATGGATTCTTGTTTCAATGCCTTCACTCATTGCTACACTAGTGATCTTCATGTTGTACATTACGTTATCTTTGTCATACAGTACTCATGTATTATATATTGATGTAATTTGCATACTCCTTACCAGAGATTGCTGTACTTGTGTTCATGACAATGTAATTGTATACTCTATATAGAGAAGAATGTAAATGAAACTGTATCATGCTGTGATGATGATTTATTGAATTGTGCTATTTTAGTGCATGGATTGATGTTCATAATCATCATGTGCTTGTATATCATTTACTGTGGATTACGAATATACAAAAATGAACATAAATTATTAATGATTAAACTTGTGCATTATCTCTTTATGGTTTCTTAGTTTAGATCGTGTGTTTATGTATTGCTTAGTAGCGACATCGGGGAACCTAAGAGGACATGGTATAATGTTTTGATGTTTAGCATTATTTCATGTTAACTATAGATTGCACCATTTAATTTGTTTCTATTATGTGTAACAATATGACAATTGTAGTTTTTTAAAATTAAAAAATTGCCATGTCCTTTAGCATTTATAGGTTGTCCTCTCGGGTTCCCTAGCAAGGCATTACAATAATTCTAACTTAATAGACAAAAACAAAAAAGATATCAATCCAGAGTCTGGTATATCTAGAATGGCAAGAAGTACACAAATACTTGAAATGAGGAAAGGAAATACAAACATTTAGTTGCATTATTCAAGATACGTATTTCAAACAATTTTAAAACTATGATTTAATATATCACCAATGTTCCTTAAGTCAAACAGAGACATTTTTAACTGAGTTTATATATTACCAAGGTTCTGTAAGTCAAACAGAGGCATTTTAATTAACTATAAATGTGTAGCTTTCAGCCTCATAGAAGTGAGTAACATCTGCAAAACCATATTGTAATCTTCTTGAACTTTATGGGGTGCAGGCAATGGAATTTAGAAGTTACATAATGATAATTCCAAATTGGCTGATAAATGGCATTGTCAGATGAATTTGGGTTTGGGTTTCTAATATTACAATGATTCCATATGTGACTGTTGAATGTTCATGTGAAACTACACACACCTTTCAAATGACATTATTTAAAAGCAATGAGATTTATACCAAGTCTTCCCCATTGCAATGATTTATACTTGAATTATTGTCAACAAAATCTAGCTTCAACTTGATGTCTGCAAAGCTTCAATCGCATACTGTTGTTGATTGTGTTTCTATCTGTCTTTCAGATATTCCCAAATCGACTTATTTTGCCTCAGACATACCTGGGCCAAATGCAAAGATCAGGGGCAGGACCCTGGGTGAGCCCCTGCCAGACCCAGACAAGGAGGAGAACCAGGTCCACACTGGTTTGAGTTTGACCATGGTTCATTCAGAACCCAGTAACCTAGCTTAAATCAGCAACCGTCTCTAGAATGTTCAACTTCATATGTTGCCACAATGGGAGCTTATCGAAACAATCTCTGATGAGGCAAGCTACTTCACAAGAAGCATGAAAACCTTGTCCAACAGTTTGTATATCTGTTGAATATTCATGTGAAACTACACACACCATTGAAATTACATTATTTAACAGTGATGAGATTTATACCAAGTCTTTCCCCGTTGAAATGATTTATACTTCGAGTGTTGTCAACAAAATCATGCTTCTTACTTGATGTTTGCAAAACTTTGATTGCATACTTCTGTGAATTGTGTTTCTCTGTCTTCTCAGATATTTCCACATGACTTTTGTTGCCTCTGTCATACCCAGGCCAAATCCAAAGACCAGAGGCAGGACTTTGCACAAGCCCCTGCCAGACCAGCACCACGAGCAGAAACAGGTCCAGGCTGGTTTGATTTTGACCATGATTTCTTCAGAACCCAGTAACATAGCTTAAATCTGTGACCATCTCTATAATGTTCACCTTCATATGTTACCACAATAAGAATATATATAATAAGCATGAACATTTCATACTGACCGTTAGTGCCAACTAATATTCACTGACAGAAGGTAAAACACTGTCCATGATCTTGTGGTTCTTTAGAGAGGAAACCAAGTCATTACCATTAATAATATCCTAGGAAGTGCCTAAATAAGACCATCTCAGCTAGCAATGGGGATATCAATACTTGCTCACAGGATCCAAGCAAAGCTTCATTTAGTGGACAATGTGCACAAATAGCAAGAGGTGCAAATAAACAAATCACAATTGGAAGCATAGTTCAAAGACTCGGACTTGCCACGGACTTGGCAAACCAAAAAAGGACTCGGACTCGGACTTGTGAAAGGACTTGGCAAAGACTCGGCAAAAGGAAAAAACCATAGTTTTAAAGAACATAAGAGCCATAATTGATGTATTTTGCTGATATGACCAAGAGCAGAGACCAAACAAGAGAAAAAGTGAAAAAAAAAACCTTTTTTATCACTTGGTTGGGCATTTGGCTGGGCTGCGTGAGTCAATCAGAAAACTCGCGAGTCCATTTCAAAGACTTGCGCGAGTCATTGGAAAAACTTGTGAGTTATTGGGCCAAGACTCAGCTCACGAGTCCATGGCGAGTCAACTCGGTTGGCCATTGGACTCGCGAGTCCACACAAGTCCTTACAATTCCACACGAATTTTTGAACTATGATTGGAAGTGACAGATCACCATTGACTTCTCGATAGTGCAACTTTTGTCAATGCTTTTATGAGTTCCACTTGTAGTCATAGCGTAACATCTTCCAAATAAATCTTATTGGAAATAAATATATTTGTTTAATTTCTACAAACATTCAGGCCAATCTTTAGCCGATATAAACCTAATGCTAAGTTACTGATTCATAGGCCTGCATGCCTAGTTCTTTCAGTTTGCGTCGGATTTGGATTCTAGGTCAATTTGTCTATAGAAACATGTGGGGTCCAATCAAAGGGATCAAACTTAATCTAGACAGAGGGGGGAGAGGTTTATTTAGTTGGAGTTTAATAAAAAAAATATTTTTTTGAACTAGAAAACACAAAAGAATGAGCTCTAGCCCTAAAAGTGTCATATAAAGTTATAAACCTAAGTTACCAGATCCCTGCATATAGGTCCAAATCCTGATTCCGATGTGATGACAATACTAATTCCTCTTGGATTCAGCCCAAATTCTGACAGGATTTTGATCAGACATCCGAGTTCCCTGTGGGTTCTACAGAGTTGGGATTTAATAAAAAAAATTATTTTTGAGCTTTAACCCTAAAAGTGTCATATAAAGTTATAAACCTAAGTTACTAGATCCCTACATATAGGCCCAAATCTTGATTCCATTGCGATGCCAATACTGATTCCTCTCGGGTTCCACGCAAATTCCACCTAGGCATTTGGTTCCCTAACCCATAGGGAATCCAAATGCACAATCGGAATCCAAGTGGAATTCGGAGGAATCCACAAGCACCCAAGGCTGTGGGCGCCCAGAAACGGGCCCCACATACCATTTTTTTATTTTTAAATCTAAAAAGCATCTAAAACCCTAATTTTGACCATAAAGCAAGCATTTGGTCATTTGATAATCTTCCATTCATCTCTCAAGCATTTTTCACAATTTTGTTGGCAATTATGGATTTATGAGTATCACGCTTCTAACTTATTATTACTATATGTTTGAAGTTTTGAGCCAATGATGAATGAACATTGAACATGTTACATGTATGAATCTATGAATATACATATATATATATATATTGGAAAATATATATATATATATATATATATATATATATATATATATATATATATATATATATATATATATATATATATATATATACCCGCGATAAACCTACCCAAAAAAAAGTTAACCAGAATCTGAATCAGAACAAGGATCGGCAACTTAGTTATAAACCATTTGAAACACTAAAACAAACTCATTTTACCCCATTGTAAATGCAAAAGACAAAATCCATTCATTCTTGTTGAACTTCCATTCTTGCTTCTCATTACACAAATAGAGCTATTACACTTGCTATTTCTAGAAATAGTGCTCAAGATTGATCGTTGGAGATTTTAAAACAGTTGGAATGCTGTTGCAACAAGTGCAAAAGAGCCCCTTCACTAAATCATAGAGAGATATTTGTGCAAAAGCGAAGATTTTTGGATTTTTTTCTTTTTCTTTTACAATGGAACTCCTTTGTTATTACATACATACATACATATATATATATAGTAGTCGAAAACTCCTTTGTCCCTCCTCGGACAAGCATATCCCCGAATCCAATTTGGATATGTATTCAATACGGCCTGAAAACATGTCGAATATTGTACCCATGTGTGCCCAAGAAACCTTAAAAGAGTTGCTGAAATTTGGATGCATCTCAAAGGTTTACATGAAACCTCTGATAAGAGTAATGCGTTCTTCCTGAAGAACATGTTTTTCACTCTAAAATGTCTACCCTCTTCCTATGAGCACTTTGTTGAAACACTCAACATTGCTTCCACTCATTCTGATGTTTCTTTTTCCAATCTTTGCATAATGCTCTATAGGAAGATCAGTTGGAAGCCATGGGACTCAAAATGGAAGAAGGCATGGTGGTGACACTCTAAAATGTCTACCCTCTTCCTATGAGCACTTTGTTGAAACACTCAACATTGCTTCCACTCATTCTGATGTTTCTTTTTCCAATCTTTACATAATGCTCTATAGGAAGATCACTAGAAACAACAATTTGGCAGTGGTGCCAATTCATCTTCAAACACACAAGCTTTCTCAACTAACTTTGTTCATAAGGACACAAGCAACTACCACTTCTCTCAGTCTTCTCAACAGAATCCCTCTGCTCAGTCATCAGAAGTCTTGAAGAAGAAAAACATTCGGTGCAACTACTGCCATACGTTTGGTCATATGAAGTTGGAGAGTCGTAAATGCTTAGCTACTCAAGCCAAGCAATCTGGTTCACAGCCTAAAGCACATGTTGCGGAGCACACTGAGCAAGGTGAGTCTGCCTTTTACGCCTTCATGGCTAATAGACCTACAAATCATGTAAAAATCCTCTGCATGGTATATTGATTCAGGTGCCTCCCACCACTTCACTCATCACCGGGATCGGATCACCGATTTTCAGCCATTCTCAGATTCGGTTATTTTTGGAGGTAAAGAGTTCACCGTTGTTGGAAGAGGCAATATACAGATTCAATCTAGAGGAAGGAAACTAATTTTCCTTGATGTCTACTATGTTCCAAGAATGGAACTCAACCTTCTCTTAGTCAATCAAATTTTGAGACATTCCCCTCGACTAGACATGACCTTCAATTCACATCAGTGTAGTATCATTGATCGGGAGACTCAGTATATTGTTATTGTGGGTCTTGAGGATCATGGTCCATTTAGACTTGTTGACTATAGTGATTCTCAGGAACTTGCTATGGCAGCTCATCGCTCCTCTGTTAGTACATTCTGGCATAAGCAGTATGCGCACTTAAATGTGCACTATCTTTCTCAACTTGTTCGGGAAGACCTTGTCATTGGACCGCCAAAGATTCAGACCCAAAACCTTGGAGTTTGCAGAGCATGTCAAGCTGGGAAGCAGCATCATACTCCGTTTTTAGATGGCAACTCCTAGAGAGCTTCTAAGGTATTACAACTGGTCCATGTTGATATATGTAGACCTATGGCTACTCCTATCACTGGGTCCAAGTATTTTTTACTTTTTGTTGATGACTTCACTTGTAAAATGTGGGTGTATTTCCTTCATTAAAAATCAAAGGTGTTTGTTTTGTTTCAAAAGTTCAAAGAATTAGTAGAAAAAGAGTCTAGTGAACATATTGTTACTCTTCGAACTGACAATGGGAGAGAATTTTGTTCCTCTGCCTTCTCCCATTCTATGAACAACATGGCATTAAGCACCAATTAACAACATCCTACACCCCTCAACAAAACGGTGCCATTGAACATAGAAAGCGAAATAGACCACAAAGCGGGGCAGTTTGCACAGAAGAAGTCGACAAAATTACAAAAAACGGGATTTCATGAATCACAAAGAAGCCATGAAAACCCTAGACGCTAGGCAAATATTGTCAAAAAAATTGAAGAACTAATAATTTCATAATAGAAATTATTAATTTTTCGAAAAATTATTGAGATGGCTCTAATATTATATTAATTTGGTAAAAATATTGATTGATTATTAACAAAGAACAAAACGTTCTTATAGAGTTTACAAGAGAGATGTTTCTAAAAAGAAACATACAAATAATAAAAAGAATCTATCATACAAGATATCTTTAATATCTAGAAGTGACCATTAAATATAGAAATAATCTAACTTGGGAGATATTATTCTAATACATCTCTCTATGGCTTTTTATTTTTCTTCTTTTGTTTCATTTTAGGATTCTTTGATTCTTTCTATCGCGTAGGATTACTACCCACTAATGCATGTAGCTTAAATGACTAGTTGACGTCCATTTGAGTTACATCCTCTTCTTGAAAAAGAGAATTGGTAAATGCATTAAAGGTAAGTGACAACATATGTAGCTCCCATAGAATTATTCAAAAGGCCATTATTTTTAAATATTTGAAGGAGTAGAAAATTATTTTGAGGAGCCGATTGTGAAGGAGACTTATTTCCAAGAAGACTAAGATTTTGTTGTGTTACAGGTTGGTGCCTCTACATAGAAGAGATTGGTGTCTCTTACTATAAGTTGATGTTATTTGTGGGATTGGTGTCTCCATTAGGTTGGTGTCTCCAAACATAAGCGAGGATTAGTGTCTCCAATGGGTTGGTGCCTACAAATTTTGTAAGAGAAGTCTTTATATTAGAAAATCCTTTTGTCATGGTTTTCTCCCAAAAGGATTTCCACATAAATCTTGCGTTCTTAATTGTTGATATTGTGCAATTGTTATTATTGTGACAAACTACATTTCCACAAAGGCCCACGTTAGTACTTACTACCACATGGCCACCATATGAGGCCCAATAGTCCCTTGTTAAGTACTCTATAGTATGACTACCTATGAATAAAAAAAATTATTGTAAATATTTCTTAATAACAAAATTATATGATTTTTACAGCCCTGTGGCCCCCAATTGTGCTTGTCTATGCAAAACATCTTTTGTTTGTGTGAAGAACATTCTTTGTGGTATGATACATACAAGGGGAGAGGGAAGAGATATTCCTAGAGAAAAGTGCTGAAATTTTGAAATTTGACAATTGATTTATATCTTTTCAAGCCTTAGCCACAATGGAGTGTCAATTTTGCCCCAAAATACTCCAAAAGAAGGGTGATCTATAAATGCCCAACACCAAAACTCTTCTTTCAAAGCCTTGTAGATGTGGCCTTCTATGCCCAATTTGGACACACCAAAGGCAAAACTAACTTTCTTAAACAATTTGAACTCAATAACATGATCAGATTTGATCCATCAAACACAATGATGCACTTGCAACATTGAGCCACAATGAAGAACCCCCCAAAATTTTGGTATACTATCTAATTTTTTTAATTTTGATCTAAGTTGCCGATCGGATTCAAGTTCAAGACTCGGGTTTTAAATTCGTTCAAAAAAATTTGGGGTTGGGTTCATTTGTACAAAAGTATATTTTTTTTTTAAATGTGTGTGCGCGCGTGTGCAGCAGCAAATAAGTTAATACACCATTGTGCTAATGTTAAAGCAACATAGCAGAATAGCTCACAAACAAGTTTAGAGCATGCAACAATCACCTATCAACTCCTTGAGCAATGGCAACCAAACAAGAAAGTTAAGCAATGGAGGCAAGAAGTTTTCTTTTTCATTCACAAATGCACAAATGACATATAAAACAATCCTTTTGGCCTTTTTAGTGGCCACTTTTAGGGTTGGAGGGTCGAATAGACCAAATTAAGCAAAAAAAGCTTTCTAAAAAAGGCAAAAAAAATGTTTTTTGACCAAATTCAACCTGGGTTCATCTGCTGGAAATCAAATTCGCTGCAAATTCTTAAAAATTCCTCCCGAGTCCTTCTGTCAGAATTTGCAGCGAATTTTGGCGACTGTGGCAGAATTAGTAATGAAATTGACAGGGATCCGAATTTGTGCAGAATCAAACCCAACTTGGAGGGGTATGGGAGTGAATCTAGTAACTTAGATTTTGATCCAACGGTAACATACTTAACTTTTCAAAAAAAACAAGATCTACAGTCTAGGTCTCTAAAAAGACTAAAGAAGCAATGCCATAAGTTTTGATATTATGTAGAATTTGAGTATAAAGATGTTCATACAAAACCAAGGATCTTTAATGAAAGCACAAAAATGACATAAAATGTGATAATAATTATATTCTATCAAAAGATGCAAACATACAATGCATGATAAATGCCCAAATGAGAGATACAAGTGGTCTATATAGGATATACCACTAAGATATGTGAATGTATAACCAATGTGGGAATATATAAGATGGGAGTCACATGCATGTGCAACACCTCCATCAAACTAAGAAGTACAAGTCACATGATACAAATGCAACCTACCTAAGTAAGCTTATCATATTCTTAATAAAATAAGTAAAACAATGCACTGACAAAGAGATCCAGGCATTATTCACCAACCACCACATGCACTAGTATTCAAAACATTCTCGAAATTGAAGATGCTCAAGATGATTGAAACAATATAAATTCACTTCAGTGATTTAAGCTCCCAACAGGTGGTATGTCGAAAGCCAAGCATTCTAGCACCTCTAACTTATTGCAATCAAAGTTTGATTGCAAGATTTTATTTTTTTACTCTAAAAGACTGAAAAAAAAATTCAAATTTGAAGTTTCATTTATAATTTTACAACTAACTTTGGCTCAATTGCTAGTTTATTTGCATCTAAGCGGACCTAGAGATGATTTCACTTCCCAACATGCTTCCTTTCTAAAGGAGTCAAATGGCAACATGCTTCCTTTCTAGAGGAGACAAATGGCCAGTATTCTTTTAATGTGTGGTAGGGACCCTCTTTGAGATTCTTCTAAACTACCCACATCATCTAATGTCAACAATAATGATCTTTTTGACTACCCATATGACATTAATTGCCAAAAAAATTTTGCCAATTCCACATAATAAACCCCTATACCTAAACCCAAACTAGTAAAATATACAAACTTTTAGGGTAAAAACTAGAAATAGTCCATCTCTCTCCTAAGATATATCTTTCAATATCAAGGTGCTACGAGTAGAAAGACAAGACTATCTACAAGAGGTAAATCAGATTAGGCAAGGCATGACCCAAAGTTCAAATCTCATTTCTTGTCTAGCCCTTTCTTCTTCAATTGCAAAAATAGTACCTCAACTAAAAGTCATTGGTTTCCCCTCTATTGCACCAATCTAGAATTTTTGAAATATCTTACATACATTTGTTATAAAACAAATAATCTACTCACAAAAGTCTAAATTACAATATACTACCAACGAGCCATTCCACTTAGTAATAGGGAGGAGTAAACTATTGCCATGAGAAGCTAGTGACAAATAAAATACAATTGAAAACATACGGATGTTTTGAATTTATCACACAAGAAAAAAAACCACGAGGAAAACCTAATCATTGTTAAATCGTGATTACTCTTTCACGTTCCATATTCTTAAGTCATTAACAAAACTACAGCACGCACACCTCAAGTTAGCAACATTGGATTGGATTTTACAAAATCATATAAAAAATTATCAATGTATAGATATTTAGCCTAAAAACAGAGATTAAGTTAATATTCATAAAATAAATAAAACAACAATCAAAGTTTTAAAAGATTTTATGGCCTTCAAAATTAAAAGCTGTAAATCCCTTTATGGGACACTTGAAAGGTATTAAAATTAAAACAGGTGTTGCTTTTAATAAGATGAAGCTAATACTAATTGCCTTTAATCCAGAAATGTAGCAAATGATATACCAATGTTTCTCTGAGTTCTCAAGATGGGGGGTGCGAGGAGATGAGCGAACAAGTTTCTAAGGACACCAAAAGAATTCCAAAAAAATTAGGGATGGCAAGGCGATGGCAAGGGGACGGCTCAGAAGTAACGTGAACCCACCTAAAACCCAAATAGGCACATTTTAATTTTGGTACAAAGTTGTGGTAATAAGCTCAAACTAAAGTGCAAGGGCTTGCAACGTGTGTTGTAGTGTAGCATAATTCAAGTTCATTTTCCACAAGTTTCTTGATTTTGGTCCAGGAGCTGACAATAAAAGCTTGAGTTTAATTCCAAAGGGCTGTAGCCTAGCGATGACAAATAACGGTCATAAGAGTGTAACTCAGGTTCAGATAACCCACTCGTTTCTAAATTTCAAAAAAGAGGTGTCAAAAATAAGCTCCAATTAAAGTCAACAGCATGGTGACAAGCGACACTCGCAGGAGTACGACTCAGATTCATATACCCACAAGGTGAAACTAAGTTTGAAATACGCTCGAGGAACTTTTGGTGTAGGGATAACAAGCAACAGTTGCGAGGGTATAACTCGGGCTCGAAACACCCAGAAATTTCCTAATAATTTCACTTCAGGAAGCGAATAACAATAAAGCCAGCTTCGACTCCACAGAATTATGGTCTAGCAGTAGCAAACGGCACTCGTCAGCGCGCAACTCAGGTTCAAAATTCACACAAAGTCCGCGAATGCAGTCCAACAACTATGGCCCGCATTCAACGGGTAGATTCGGACTAACAAATCTTAGCAATATAGTCCAAACTTCCACCAAAGGGAACCTAGAACATAGCCTCGCCCGAATATTGCCAAGCCGGAGAAAACATAACCTCAACTCAAGGTTCAATCATGCTTAGGGTTCCATAGAAAATATATAACTGTAAACTTACCTGGTTGAGGATCTGATAGCTGTTGTTGCTGCTGCTTCTTTTTGTGGGGCATTGAAGCCATAGCCTTGCGCCTGAGCTCTTCGATGTCCATGCTTCCCCCAATTCAGTCTTCTGTTTGCCCTAATTTTGTAGATGGTGATGATGATTATTATTCTTCTTCTTCTTCTTCTTTCTTCCTCTGTGCATAACAAAGCATAAAGTAACGGAGCGGGTCAAAACGCGGTGTTTTCTCCTATTAACTCCGGTACAGACCTCCGATCCTCTTCCCACTTGCTACATGCCACGTGGCGCAGATAATGGGTTCCCACACGGGCATTTATTTTGGCACGATGTGTACTGTGGACAGCCGGCCTGACTATACTTCTTTTTTTCCTTTGCAATAATTTATAACCCTTTGCGTATTGTACAAACCTTTGAGCATATTTATCTTTTAATCTTTTCCACCATTATAATCACCTAATTTAATTTGGCAACAGCAAACTAAAACATAATCTTACCAAGGGGGACACTTAGTTTTTTTTCCAAACTCATCTTATATATTATACTTTCGATAGTTAGCTCCATAGCCACTACCATTTAATAGGGAATAGGAGGCGAATAATTTATTCAATTATTTTTATTTGCAATTTTAGTATACTTAGGAAATGGGTTAGCAAGTTAAGTGGACTTAATCTTGGAGTAAACTTCATAGCAATTGCAAATATAGATTCTAGATTTGATTGTGCAAGTTTTCTTTTGCATCAAATCAAAAAGTGATATTTGCAATTGATCTCGTGGATTGTGAAAACTCCCTAATTAAGTGTGCTTGAGCTGGAGCAATACTGGGATGGGTGACCTCCTGAGAAGGCCTAATGCTTCACTTGTGTCAGCGTCACCTAGATACAATGAATGTTAAGTGTTGCATTCATTTTCATGAGAGATGGGTTCTTGTGAACCACTATTCATGAAATATGGGTCAATGAGTTTGACTCAAAAATTACACAAATGATTCCTGATAGCAATATCATAATATTGTTATTGTTATTTTCTATTATTTTGATTATATTTTTTTTGTTTTGTCAAGAAAAATTGAATAGATATTATAAAGAAACTTTTGTATTTGGACTAAATGATTCTATAAGTTTCAATCTAAAATAAAGTGTTTCTCTTGACTACTTTAACTATGAAAATGACATATAACCTCTCTTCTCAATCTTCTTTTGGCCTCTTCTATTTGTCAATTTCACAATAAAGATGATGTTAGAACAACTCAAGCTAGTTTATGATTATATTTTTTTCTCCAAGGGTTGACTCTTCCAAAGCCCTTTGGTGGTGATCACACACATGTACATGTAGTTAAATTTATCAAGATAGTATTTTTATTTTACTTTTTATCTTATTTCTTTTTGTGAGTCAATTTGTAAAATTCATACATAATATATCTTTTATTGTTCTATTATTACTTGGACATGCATTCAAATTGATGTTTCATTTATTCATCCATTTGATGTTTCATTTTTTTTTAAGTTTTATTTCTCTCGTTTAGAATTTATTTGGTAAAATATTATGTCATTTATTCAATGTTTTTAGATATACTAAGAGATGAGCTATGATTGTTGCCTCAATAGAATGGGTACCTATTTTTGTTAGAGGAGCTCCATAAGAAACTAAAGCTTTTATTTGTATTTTGTTTGTAATCAAATCTTTTTTAATCGTCTTCATTTTTTAAGTACTACAAGCCCACAATTCACACCCATAAAGTGCTACCAAACATACTAATAGTCTTAGTGGAATCTAGATTGGTTTTTAGTCCCATAACTTAGCTTCTTTAGTTATATTTTACAAAATAAAAAGTACTCTTCAACCTCCAAAAAATCTCTTCCTTCTACAAGTTCCCCAACTAAGATTATTGTTAAAATATATCCCAAGATAGTTGTACTTTGTGAGTTCTTCTAGATTCTCCCTTAGAAATTATTGAAAATCAAGATAAAACATATACCCAAAAATATGCTAATAACTATTGCAGCCAAATAAATAGATAACGATTAATTATTGATGAAAATGGATAACAAAGTAGATACAAACCATAACTCAACAATTATGTGGAGAAACCCTTTTAGGAAAAAACTCCACACCTAAAGAGATCAAGGTTTTTTATTAATCCTTCAACTAAGTTTCATCAATACAACTTCTCTCCCTAAATTACTCTAGTGCTTTACTTTTTCAATAATCTACACGAATTACATATTTATGCTTCAACTCAAACACTAAATGTATACACAAGATATAAAACACAAAACAAAAATAGTTTTTAAAACTATTTAGGCATAAATCGTGGAAAATAGAAACCTTCCTCTTTCAACTTGTCATCTTATACGTCTTTTGAAAGATATTCCTTATCTTCTCCAAGCTTTTATTCAACTTTCCCTTTTTACCTACTCTTTCTATTTCCACAACTAAAAATATCTTACAAGTTGTCATAGTTGATTTTAGCAACTTTCATGACAAATAATTAAATACAATTTTAATAAAAGCAAGGTTGCTCGACATTTTCTCAACATTCTCCCACTTGTTGAACACCTTGCAAAGAGCATAAAGGGAAATTGTCAAATAAATTGAACTTCATAAGAAGTAAGGCCCATAGCCTCTCAACACCAACTAAATCTTTCTCAACTTTTTGGTTTAGTAAGATAATCTGCAACATTCTTTAAAGTTTCTACTTTCTATAACATGACTCTACCACCCTCGAGTATTTTTTGAACAAAGTGCTACTAAACATCTATGTGTTTTGTGCGAGCATGATACATTGGGTTTTTAGCCAAATAGATGGCACTTTGACTGTCACATCTATATATTACAAGTCTACGCTAAAAAAAAATTCCATAACACAATCTCTCTAACCACACTATCTCTTTACAAGCATGTGTTGCAGGGCCATGAACTCTACTTCAGTAGTGGATAATACAACTATAGGTTGTCTTTTTCTCTTCCAACTAACTACTCCTCCAAACAAAGTAAAGACGTAACCACTTGTGGACCTTCTGCAATCTAGATCACCAAAAAAAATTGAATCAACAAAACCTTGTAAATCAATCACCTAGGTACTCATATCATTAGATCCATGATTTAAAAAAATGCAATGATTAGAAGTCTCACATAAATATCTGAAAACCCTTTTCAAATAAGTCTTTTCCAAGATTGTCCATTAATCTACTAAGAACTCCCACTACTTGGGCAATATCTGATCTTGTAAAGATCATAGCATTCCTAAGGCTTCATATAGCACTAGCATATGAAATTGTATACATCTCTTCAATTTCATCATCATTTTTAGGACATTGTTATAGACATAGCATAGTGCCAAGTGGAAAGGGAATACTAACTAGTTTACAATCATGCATGGAAAAACACTGAAAAATAGTGTTAACATACTTATTTTGACTTAACCATAATTTTTTGTTAACCTGGTCCATGCTAATTTTCATGTCCAAGATATATTTTGTAGCTCCTAAATCTTTAATATCAAATGTGCTAGATAACTGACCCTCAAGTTCCCTAATCATTATCATTTCCAATAAATAAGATGTCATCAACATAAGGGACAATGATTAGTAATTGATCATTAATTAAGTTGGCATGAACACAATGATCTTCCTCACTTCTGATAAAGTCATGATTTAATGCAAAAGCATCAAATTTTTTATACCACATTCTTGGTGGATACTTCAAATTGTACAAAGATCTCTTTGACCTACAAACCAAGTATTATTGTCCCTTCATAATAAAATTATCAAGTTATTTCATACATATTTTGTGATCAAGGTCCCTATGTAAGAGAGTTGTCATAACATACATTTTCTCTAATTTTGAATCAAAAGCAACAACAGTAGATAAAAAAGAATCTCACGGAGGCTAGTTTAGCCATGAGAGAAAAAAAAATCTCACCAAAATCCACTCTCTCAACATGTGAGTAATCTTTTGAGACTAACCAGGCCTTTTAATGTTCCAAATTACCATCTACTCTAAATGCTTCTTAAATACCCATTTCATTCAATGGCTTTTCTCCCCTTAGGCGTCTCAACTAGATCCCATGTATCATAGTTATCTAATGCCTTTATTTTATCTTCCATTACCTCTAACCAAGACTCGTGCTCATCTAAAAATAAGGCCTCTTTCATAGATCTAGGTTCATTGTCAATACAAGATAAGTAAAAATATGACAAAATCAGATGGCCTATATTTGTACCTATTAATAGTTCATGTTATCTAGTGGATCTTCTTCGGGGCGTAACAAGATGCTCTAGATGTTCATCTTTAGAATTATCTTTTAATTCTTCTTCACCTCCATGTTCATCAAGTTGTGCATGTGCATCTTCTAGAGGTTGTCCTACCTATGTATATTTTTGTGGCTCAACCTTAATATCAAAATGCACTATTTTGTTAGGCAGTACTTGAGGTTGTTCATCATTCTTAAATTCCTTAAGCTCCCTAAAAGTTTCATCCTTAAAATATACCATTTTCAATGCTACACGAACCCAAAGCTTATAACCCTTAATGTTTTCATCATAACCTACAAAACACACTTGTTAGTTTTGAAATCAAGCTTAAAACATTTTTCTTTACGAAAATGAATATAAACCTCACAGCCAAAAATTCTAAAATAAGAAACTGATGGTTGTTTACTTATCCATATCTCATAGGGAGTTTTATCGACAATAGCAGAAGTAGGTGACCTATTAACCAAATTACAAGCATTATGAATTGTTTTAGCCCAAAAACGTTGTTCAAGTTTTTCCCTACTCAACATGCTTCAAGCTTTATCTATTAAACACGTATTTATCTTCTCTGCCACTCCATTTTATTGTGGGATATATGGGTTTTTTTTCTGCCTAACAATGTCTACATGCTTACAATAGTCATAAAAGAGGCTAGAGCATTACTCGCTAGCAGTATCTATTCTTAAGACCTTTACTTTGCTATATGTTTGTTTCGTTATAAGTGTTTTAAATTCTTTAAATGTAGAAAAAGTAATAGATTTTTCCTTCAAAAAGTAAATCCATGAATATCTAGAATAGTCCTCAATAAAGGAAACATAGTAGTAAAATCTTCCAATAGATGGTACATCCACATGACCAAAAACATCACTATGAATTACCTCCAAAGCTTGTTTAGCCCTAGTACTTCCAGATTTAAAGGATACTTTATGTTTCTTTCCATACACACAATGTTCGCAAAAATCAAAATTATTATGGTAACTCAACAAACCATCAACCATATTTTTATTTGTGATGATTTTGAGACCCTTCTCACCAATATGACCCATCTCGTGATGTCATAACTTACATGATACAAAGTTATTAATTACATTAATAGAGTTATACAAATTAAAAGCATCATTTCTAAATAGGGTGCCAAACCTATTGCCCTTAGCTAAACCAACTTCCCTCTACTTAACTTGTAACCACTCTTTTCAAAATTAACATACACCCCTAAATCATTCATTTTAGCTATTGAAATTAAATTTCTAGCTAAGATAGGAAAGTGCAATGCATCTTTAAGGCTTTTAACCCTTCCATCATTAAATTCAAATTTACCTCTCCTCGACCTACAATTTTTTGTGCACTATTATCTCTGAGGAAAACTTCCCCACCATTATAAGCTAGATATGTTGAAAACCACTCCTTACGAGGAGTCATGTGGTAGGATGCACCTAAATCCATTTACCAAGAGTCATCATAAGTCATATTAGCAAAAATAATAAAACCATTAGTAGTTTCATCATCAGAACATTTACCTATAGAGGAATCATCATTATTTTTCTTTTTATTATTACATTCCTTTTTTAGATACCGGGCTGCTTACCATAGTTCCAATACCCCAATCTATTCTTACAAGATGTTTTTTACCTTCCCTTCGACTTAGAAAAATCCTTAAACTTATCCTTTTGACCCTTCTTTTTGTCCTACCTTTCTCCTTAGGTCTACCTCGTACATGCAATGCATCTTTAGACCACTCTAAAGCTCTTTTCCTCATTTTCTCTAAAAGTAGAGTGCCAGTAAGGGTAACCAACTTCAAATCATTTAAAAAGGAACCACTAATTGCTACAAGTAGTGGTTCTCATTGCACCAATTGATCAACCTGTAAATGCTCGATACAACCACTAGACTTATAGAAGACATAAGAAGTTGTTAAACCATGTCACGAATCCCAAGGGGAGCATTGACCATTTTTCCAACAATCTACCCCTCAACGTTACCCGAGGGGATTCGAACATGTGACCAACCTCTGATACCACTTGTTACAAGTAGTGGTTGTCGTTGCACCAAAAGATCGACCTATTAATGCCCGATACAACCTCTAGACTTATAGAAGACACATGAGGCTATTAAACCATGTTGCGAATCCCAAGGGGAGCGCTGACCATTTTTCCAACACTAATTGTAAGAATAAGATTATCCCAAGATTCAATCAATCAACATAATAATAGAAAACACTTGTCCTCCTTGTAGAACTTTTCATTAAATGACTGCAACTAACTCATAATCAAATTAAATGAATTCAAGTGTTTTTCAATCGAGTCTCCATCATTTATTTTAAGAGAATATAACTTTCTTTTCACAAATAACTAGTTAATGAGACTCTTAGTTTGGTAAATCTCTCATATTCTATTCCATAGTTTATATGCAATAGTTTCATTTGAACATTCAACAAAATAGAATCAAATAAGCACAAATGAATCATGTCACGAGCCTTTTTATCTAATTTTTTCCAATATTCATTTGTTATAGTATCTGGTTACTCCTATTTATTAACAACAATCCATTGATCTCTTTTTTCTAAGAGATCCTCTATCTTTAACTCCCATAGCTCAAATCCAACATTGTTAAGCTTTTCAATGTCCAATCGAGATAAGCTAGCCATGATCTCAAATTTGAAACTGCAAGAAAAATAATGCACTCCCACTGCAATAAAAAACCCAATCAAACAGTCCAAGAAAGGTGTCACATTCTCAAATGAAGCCAAGTTGGCTTTAATACTATATGTTGAAAATCAAGATAAAACACACAACGAAAAATATGTTAATAATTATTGCAACCAACTAAATATATAACAATTAGTTATTGATGAAAATGGATAACAAAATAGAAGCAAACCAACCTTTCAGTAAAAAAACTCCACACCCAAAGAGATCCAAGTCTAAGTCTTGTATTAATCCTTGAACTGAGTTTCATCAAGATAATTTCTCTCCCCGATTTACTCCAACACTTTGCTTTTTCAATAATTTATGAATTACATATTTATGCTTCAATTGAAGCACTAAATACATAGGCAAGATACAAAACACAAAATACAAATGGTTTCCAAAACTATTTTGGTATAAACCACAAAAAATAGAATCCTTCCTCTTTAAGCTTGTGATCTTATCCATCTTTTGAAAGATATTCCTTGTCTTCTCCGAGCTTTGATTCAACTTCCCCTATTTCGATGCTCTTTCTATTTTCACAACTTAAAAACATCTTAGTTGTTGTCATAGTTGATTTTAGGAACTTTCATGACAAATAATTAAATACATTTCTTTTTAAAAGCAGAGTCAAGACATTTTTTCAACAAAAATAAAGTTAACCAACTTTTTTTCTTTTGTTTAGATGTTATCATGATCATGGTCTTGTTGGTATTAGCTTGAATATCCACCTCCTTGCAAAAGCATTATAAGAAAATTAAGTGATCTTATAGAATAACAACCAATTTAACACCATGCATGTCAAACATGTGGCCTATGTAATTAGCACCATATGTGTCTAATATTTGTCACCCACACATTAACATGTAAAATGTACCATATGTGTCTAATATTTGCATGACATTTGTCAACCTTCTATTTGTAATCCATGTTGACAACCATTGTACAAATTCACCAATTTATACATAATATAGGTAAAGGATCATAAATATATCTATGGTTATAGCTCAAAATATGATTTGTTATAGAGTTGTACCTACAACTTTACAGAAAGTCATTTTTCATGTATTATGCCCTTCCATTAAGGCACCTTAACCAATTAGGTGGATGTTTTTGCCCTTCTTGATCATTAAAACCTAATTTGATATGATAAATTCAATCACACATTAAAGTGGATATTTAAAATAGTCCTGATAATAAAGAAGAATGGAGACATCAAGTCTTTTAAAGGTAACTATCAATTGTGAAGCACATATCATTTTTTGCAAAGAATGAAAAGGTGAAAACTAATTCCAAGATGGATGGATTTTTAGGATACAATTAGGTTATGGTTGTAGATGCCTAAAATTGTCATCATATAATTAAATAGATTTTTTTTAATAAATTATTTAATAAAATTTTGTCTATTACTAAAATAGATGTGTATTATATATTTAATTAATTCCCTAGTCTTTTTCTCTCTTTTTTTCATTGGTAATATGTCTTATTCGGTAAGAAATTAAAGTCCTATTATCTACTAGAAAAAAATTAGATAGGTACCTGCAAGCATGGATCATTTTTTGCAAAGAGTGAAAAGGTGAAAACTAATTTCCAAGATGGATGGATTTTTAGGATACAATTAGGTTATGGTTGTAGATGCCTAAAATTGTCATCATATAATTAAATAGATTATTTTTAATAAATTATTTAATAAAATTTTGTCTATTACTAAAATAGATGTTTATTATATATTTAATTAATTCCTAGTCTTTTTCTCTCTTTTTTCATTGGTAATATGTCTTATTCAATAAGAAATTAAAGCCCTATTATCTACTAGAAAAATTTTAGATAGGTACCCGCTTCAACCCATTTGCATTTTCCTAAAGAGATTAAAACATTATTTTCATCGTATTAGCCTTTAGCATAGCAATGGAGAATTGTATACACATGTATCCTGCCTGATTTGCTTTATCTGCAAATCTTCTTTAAATGAACTCGACCTTCCATTAGTTTTTATTATAAGAATCACATATTACTCTAGCAGATACCATATCATATTAAAATTAAATTACATTTCTACTTTTGGTATAATTATCCAACATAAAGAATTTCTGAGTGTTAACAAGGTGAGCTTATGTTATTTTCCTCCCACAATTACTCTAAAAATTATTGCGGCTAAAACCATCAGTTTTATCATAATAGAGCATATTGTGACCATTCATCCCCACTAATAACATCATGCTATACATAAGCCCTCCTTTGTTGCCCCTTGGTTGTTGATAAATCTAGATATATTTCTAACAAATCCACGATCTTTGCTAGCATTTCTGCACTACTTAATCTAGTCTGGGATACTAGAGCATTTATTTTTGAATTTAGTATTAAATTTTAAGATTCTCTTTTTATAAGTATACAATTAAATAAATGTGGACCAATGACATCCTTAATTGGATTGTACTTCAAAACCATACACAATCATGACTATTCTATTCATAAACTTTAATTAATGAATGGAAAACCCTCTAGAGCATTTCATCATGATGCAAATACGACATAACATAACATACATATTTTATTATATATAAGAGAAGTCATTTAGAGGCAAAATAGTTTTCGTTTATGTTCCTAATTTCTTTTATTCTAGATACATATTAACAGTATTACATCTATTTAATAGGAATTGCCCTGATTTTTGTTATCTATATACATTTACAAAATTGGGGCTTCTTGAGCTCCTATATTTGTATGAAATCCTATAATTCAATCCCCCAATAGCTACTATCTCTATAATATCAAAAAACTTATTTATTTTCTAACATGTTGAACTACTTCTTTTTCTTATGTTATTTTCGAGATTATGTCGTCTATTTCGTTGGAACCGCCTATTGGAGCTCTAATTTTTTGTGAAATTTAGAGTTCCATATATCGTAAAAACCCTAAAATTCACCTCCTAAATTCCATGCTCAACATATGAATTTCCCTTGAAATAATATTTTTCACCTATAAATAAATGTGTTCATCCATTTTCAGCCTCTGAGAACCTCGTTTGATACCTCTGGCAAATAACGAATTTCTAAGGTGTGCACAAGTTTTACAATTTGCATATTACAGTTCCTTCCAAGTAGCTATTTTGTAGACTGGATATATTAATGACTCTACTCCTTTCCAATTTGATGATTCTCTACAATTGTCAATGTTATAATGTGGTAATGTGTACAATTTCAAGGTCCCAGGAGGAGTTCATTTGATATTTTTCATCGGCTAAAACTAAATAGAGTTAATGTAGATTTGTCATGTGCAGGGTAACAACATCAGTCATGAGCCCTTTTTGAAATTTAATATCTTTTGGCTCAACATATATCTCATAAGATGAATTTTTTATTGTAATTCTCTATATGGAAATGAACTTATGTTCTAGATTGCAAACATTTATCAATTCACTCAACATGATTTTGAAACGGAAAGTAGAAGCAATTTTTTCTATTTTATCAGTGAAATTTTCAAAAATGAAAATTTGTCAACTTTGATGATTAAAATTTTGGTGCTCATGAATGATCTTTCAAAACCGTTTGGTGAGAATTTTCTTGGTATATGTGACTATGTTCCTCTACAATTTCATGAAGATTGGAGGAGTTTTGACAGACTATTTAATTGTTTCCTTAATGTTCCTGAGCTAAATTTGGCATCTAAAAAATGTACAGAAATTTCAAATCAAATAATTTCATGTCTTGGGATGGCCACAAGAGTCTCCAATTCTGATTTAATCAACTCCAGAGCCCATTTGGTGTGTTATTTTAAAGTTGATATTTTCTCACAACTGGCTTAAATAGGTTAGTTTACAAAGGAAATACTCCATTTTGGCGAGCTATTCATGATTTCACGCAAAACCCACATTTTATTTAAATTATCATAAACTCTCACCAAATTTCATAGCTCCAGGATGCTTGGTTTGTTCGCAATGGAATTGCTCCAAAATGACTACAAAAGAAATTTAAATTTCTTAGCACTTTATAGTTTGAGGTAGTCTTAAGAGAAAGAAAATAGTTTAATAAGTACAAATAGCAGAAGTAACATTAAAAAACAAGTTCATTACCAACATACCCAGCCTGTGCGTATTGTGGAATTTAAAACAGTTTTTAGATTTCTTTTAAAGCAATTGTATGGAAGAGCTCTCAAAATTAGAATTTGTGGAGTGCTTAAAACAACCAAAGCAAATATGAAATGGGTTGGTTGTTTGTACACACTAATGAAGTTGTGTTACCTGTCGTGTTTTCTTTAATAATTCAAAGGAAATGCCATCTCATGGAGTGTGTGCAGAATGTGGGTTCATTGAGATAGTTTTATAAATTTTCAAATCTTATGTTAATGTTTGGCATTCACCAAATCATAAAGTGAAAGAGATTTTATCAAATGTTGTTGGTTAATGCGGAAGCACAAATCAATTGAAGAATATAGTGATTACAGAATGTACATAAGTGAGTTCAAAAGCAATCTGCAAGTGTGAATTTGAGTCATATGAATTATGCCAGCAACTGTTGGCATGTAATGTTTTGGAGTACTGGGAATCACTTAAGGGTTGTCATTTATGGCAACACTTATGATAGAGTGATCGCATGTTGTGGAGATTGCCACCAGAGTCTCAGTCATGAAAATGACTAAGTGCAGAATCAGGATGACAGGGTACAATGGCACAATTTTGGTCAGTGATGAATATATATGAGGTATTGTGGCTTGCAAAGTTAATTGGAGGTATTTTGGGATATACACATTTTGCAGTTAAGATCACATAAGTTTTGGTTATCAGATTTGTGAGATATAATGTTTGGAAGATATGCGAAAGTAGTAAAACAATGTAACAGGGTATATGAATAATTTGCGAAGATTAAGGAAGGAAAAGTGAATATGGGAACATGCTAAGACAAGTAAATAAAGTATATTGCTGACTCTTTGGTATTGTAAGAGCACTGACTCTATAGATAACATTTGCATGAGTTTTATTATGTTTTGCATGATAATTGTGAAGCCAACTGGAAGGCTGATTTTGTATAAGTATGAAGTGTTTCTGTAAAAGAGAAGTATGGTATGATGATGATGATAGAGTAAGTTTGAAAATATAAGATCAAAGATCAAATGTGAGATTAGTAAGAGGTCGTGCTACAATTGGAACTATCTAAGCAAGATAAGTGCTTGTATTGTTCCCCTTTTGAGAACTATTTTGAGACAAGTATTGATTGTAAGAGCAGTGTGCTCACCACCTTTAACCAGGTGTTTTGTTTACCACTAATAGGGTTTTGTATTCCTCTAACAAGGAAATGTACTATGTAACAATCAGCTCCTAACAGGGCTAGATCTCCTAACAGGGATATTATATTTTAGTGCATATTTGTGGGTACCATCCCCACCGGGGTTTTCCCTTTGGCCAGGGTTTCCTCGAGAATAAATCATGGTGTCATGAGTAATGTGTTATGCTTATATGTTCTTTTTATTTTTGCATTACTTTAGATTATTTGTAATTGTTTAAAGTTGAGATCAAAGTTCTATAATACTGATTCACCCCCCCTCTCAGTATTACCTAATCCTAACAGCAACCTCCTTGTGCCTATATCACAAGGGAAGATTTCAACTCTTTCAAACATTGTAATCACAATTCCTGTAGTAGACACGTGATTGCATAAGGATCAGGTCAGACAATGGGAATAAGAAAAAGGAAAACCTATAAATAAGTGGGAATGAAGTGTGACAACTAAGAATAACATACATCCTTCAACGCATGATAAAGATGCTTTAGAAAATTTTCATCGCAAACTCGCAAACCAAAATTTTAGAGGGTTACGAAATGGTGATAACAATCGCCATTTCACAAGACATTTTTTTCTTTGCGAAATAATGAGAACCAATGAAAAAGAGGCACATGAAGAATTATTTTATAAGGATAATAATGTTAATGAGGAGCGGGAATGATTTGCAAGGAGTTAAAATCATAACTTTATGAAGAAATGTTTTTCTTTTTTCCCGGGTTTATGTTAAAGAGGGAGATAATAAGTGATTAAATTAAAAAATTACCTCTATACACCAAAATTACACATTATCTTTAAAAAATAAAAATATTCGAGATTAAGGAGAGATTATTTTGGAGTCAAGGCACATTCATGGGAGGTGAAAATGATTTTAGTGAAAATAGAAGCATGCCCGTAGAAAGATTATTTTGGCTTGGTGAAATATTTTGACCCAGAAGATGCGAAATTCATTTTTTCTCATGAAATAAAAGTATTGTGTGGAGCTATAAGGTTATGATTTATTTTACATATGAAAATAGATATGTGTGGCATGGAGAGTAAATATATTTTTATGAAAGAATGAAGGAAGAATATGATTGAACAGATTATCACTTCAATTAGGTATCTGATGGAAGCCTAAAATTATTTGCAAGTTTGAAGTCAAAGTTAATTTACAAAAGGGTAAAAATTTGGCAAAATAAAGCTTGGAAAAATTAAATTCTTCTTACCAAAATATTGTCATTGTGGTGTAGTTTGGAGAAGAATATAATTTTATGAAAATGAGGAATAATTTTTAAAAGAAATGTCATTAAGGCCACAATGTTATGGGCAAGAATATATATTTGTAAGAAAATAAATCATTGGAGATTCATAGACAAAAGAAATAAGAGTGGTGATATGGGACATATCATTTTTATGACAGGAAGAATATTTGAAGATGACTAGGACGCTTTCCCAAAGCTAAGAAATAGGTACTCGAGGAAGAGGAGCAAATTGGAAAATGATTACATCAAGACTTGGGACAAATTTATTTCTTGGTTAAACCAGATGTTTTCACAAGACTTTTTAATCATCTTTTAATGTAACCATTTTTAATGTTTTAGAAGGATTTAGAGTGTTTAGTTATGAGACAAAACTATTTTAAACGGTCTAAAGCTTGTCGCTTCTCATCATTTTCTATAAAGGAGAAACTAGGACCATATTAGATAGAGAAAAATATAGTTAGAATAGAATGTTGATCGAAACTAGAAAAACTCATATTGTATCTTATTTTTGAATCAATACAAAGATCCAACTTTTTCTTGTCCAAAATTGTGGTATGATAGATAACTTTTTTATTTGATTAGTCCTCTGTTATTTTTTATTTTGAAAATCAATTGCCATTTTTAATACATGTGTAGAAAGACTATTTGTCCTTCACATTGATCGAATTATCAATAGGCATCTGCAAATTTGTCTTCCTAATGTTTTTTGTCCAATTGGATTTTTGAAAGAGAAATTAAAATCAATTGGACTGGTTAATGTATTGTGTACTTAATCATTATGCATTAATAGGATTGGATGGTTGATGGTTTGTCTAAAGGATAAAATACCATCTTGCAGTGTTGTACATGAAGATCTAATAAGAAGTGACTCTATTCCTAATTAGGATAAGGGGTTGGTCTTGTACTTCTCGAAGATCATAATTTTATTTTTATAAATTATCAATTTCATTTTCATTTCAAGCAAGTAGGAGATAGCATATAATAGAAGAAGAAGTAGAGATAAAGTTGAATTTAGATAACTATAGAAGTAAAGTGTTGGTAGAAGAGAGGATTAATAATATGAAATTAATTGTTTACTTCAAGCATATGCCACTTTGAAGTAATAATTAAGAAATAATATTGCAAATATTTTTTTATAAAAATCTTCAACTCATAGATATAGTTAAAGAATAGTCCCACCCGCCTAGGTCCTATAGAGCCTAAAGTGCAAAGGATTCCAATCATTTTTTGATTGATCCTATCAGTTAGTCAATTCAATTGGAGAGTTTGAAGACAAAGTTTGGCATCTTTTGAGAACTTCCCAATCTATTGATTTGGGAACCGTGAGATCAGTGACTTTGTTTGGGAGAATGTTTAAAGAATTATTGCAAATCAAAGTGGCTATGTTGAAGGAGAAGACCCAGATGTAAAATAAATTAATCTATTCTTCTTTGAAAGAGGTGGCAACTCTGTTAAAAAGAAACTAAATGAAAAGAAGTGATCGCAGGAATCTCAAACACTCAATAAGTATAATCATATTTATCCATATGAGGTCTCCAATTTTTTATAGTATACAACCACAACCAGGCCCCCAAAGCTGGCTATGTATTATTGAAGCATATAATCCACTAAACTTCAGTAACATTCCAAGAGGTCTAGAGTATTTTCCTATTAAGCTTTAAAAACTTGTACCCAAATTTTGTGGAGATGGAACAAAATCAACAATCAGTCATTTGAAATCATTCTACATGTTCATTAAAGATTTTAAATTGATACAAAAGGTGTGATCATGAGATTATTTGTGAGATTATTGGTGGATAATGCAAAGTAGATTTTGGGTAGGTTGCCTTTGGAGAGTATATCTTCATAGGAAGAATTAGAATGGTGGTTTATAAATGAATTGTATGACACTATTGAAGAAGATGCATATACTATCAATCCCCCAAATTTTTCATTTCAACATAAGTCTCAAACAAATCATGAACATGTGTCTTGTAGTATTGATAAATAGTCTAACAAATTAAAATATTTGATAGAGGATCTAAAATCATTAAGTGCTTCAATATCATTAAAGGAGGAAGGGGCAATAATGAGGGAGGAATCCTCAAATATAGGCATTTCAGATCAGGTTGATATGGTGGAAAATCTTCATGAAGAAAAGGTTAATTATTATGTTTGTCACCCTATGGATGTAATTAGCCTCAAGAGTTGTGAAATAAATGATGATTGTAAACACGAAGAGATCATGGATGATGAAAAATTATCTGGTATCTGTAGTAGAGATGAAGATTGTTTTGATTATAAATAAATTGAAGAGACATGCTTCTCTTATGGTAATGATAGAATGTGTGAAGTGGAAGTGGGTATCAGTAATGAAGTGCACGAGGAGGAAAATCTTCTTAGCATCAATCATATCTCAGATTTATTGGACAAGGAATATCAAAGGTATGTTCATAAAAATTGCCCTAATTTTTTTTCAGTGCATAAGAATGAACAAACTAATAAAGAAATAATAAGTATATCTCATGAAAGGCTAGATGATCCAGAGGAAAATTCATCCATACCTAAAATTTTCAATAGCTTTATTGATAAATGGGAGGCTCGTGAAATAATTGAAGAGGTAAATGTTTTTCAAAAGGATGATGCATTTGATGAGGGTGTGCATTATAAACATGAGGTAGAAGTAAGCACATTTGAAAATAATTTTAATCCTTTTTTAAGCTCTTTGTATGACAAGGAAATAAAGGAAGATAAAATTACACTTGGGCATGATGCTTTTGAAAATAATTATTATATATGTTCAAATCTACTATATGAGGATGATAAGGTATTTTCAGAAAATCAGGAAATTGTGTCAGTTGAGAAAATTAATTTAAGAATAAATGAAGTTAATTCTATAAAGTATTGTGGTGAGGATCATCCTGAAGTGGAACCCACACGGGGTGTCAAATTTGAGGATAAAATTCTTTCTAAAGTAAAAGAAAATGGTTATGAGAAGACTTTAGGGTTGCTGGAGAATTTTTTCAAGTGAAAGATATATTTAAATAGTAAATCAAAATGTGAATTTTCTATTTTACATAGGTCATAAAGAAGATTGATAGAAATCCCTAAATATGATGAATATTTTTGCAACGAGATTAAGCTTGATAATCTCGATGTGTGGGGCAATTAATATATTATTTTTCAATTCGAATGGGATTTTTAATAAAATATGCCAATATTGATGGAGAACATTATAATGAAAAATTTCATACTATGGTCACCCAAGCAAAAAAGGAAAATATTCTCAGAATTATAATTTTTGTGGGGATGAAAATAAAAAATTTGACAAAGGAAGAAAATGGTTTTCATTTTGGGGGCCTGGGGCCACCTAATAACATTGTGAAGAATCCTTTAGAAGTAAAGGAGTAATCTGGTTGAATAAGGTAACATGGTCTACTTATCCCAAAGATAGTTTGATTCTCTCTATGCTCGCAAGGTGCATATACATGTCCCTAGAAAGAGCCACTGTTGGAACTCTAATTTTTTGTGAAATTTAGAGTTCCATATTTGGTAAAAGCCCTACAATCCACCTCCTAAATTCTATGCTCAACATATGAATTACCCTTGAAATAATGTTTTTCACCTATAAATAAATGTTTTCATCCATTTTCAGCCTCCCAAAACCTTGTTTGATACCTTTGTCAAATAATGAATTTCTAAGGCGTGCACAACTTTTACAGTTCCTTCCAAGTAGCTATTTTGGAGACTGAATATCTTAATGCCTCTTCTCCTCCTTTCCAATTTGATGATTCCCTATAATTTTCCATGTTATAATGTGGTACTATGTACAATTTAAAGGTCCTAGGAGTTCATTTGATATTTTTTATTGGCTAAAATTGAATAGAGTTAATGCAAATTTATCATGTGCAGGGTAAGATCATCAATCAGGAGCCTATTTTGAAATTCAATATCTTTTGGCTAAACAAATATCTCATCAAATGAATTTTTATTGTAATTCTTTGTATGGAAATGAACTTATGTTCCATATTGCATACATTCATCAGTTCACTTGACATGATTTTGAAAGGGAAAGCAGAAGTAGTTTTTGATGTTTTATCAGTGAAATTTTTAAAAATGAAAAGTTGTCAACTTTGATGATTAAAATTTTGGCACTCATGAATGATCATGCAAAACTATTTGGTGAGAAGTTTCTTGGTATATGTGACTATGTTCTTGTGCAATTTCATGAAGATTGGAGGAGTTTTGATAGGCTTTTTAATTGTTTTCCGAATGCTCCCAAGCCAAATTTGGCATCTAAAAAATGTGCAAAAATTTTAAATCAGAGAATTTAATGAGTCTTGGGATGGTCACAGGAGTCTCCAATCCTAATTCCATCAACTTTGGAGCCCATTTGGTATGTTATTTTAAAGAAGACATTTCTCGCAGCTAGCTCAGACAAGTCAGTTTACAAAGGAAATACTCCAGTTTGGCGAATTGTTCATGATTTGATGTAAAACCCATGTTTTATTTAAATTATCATAAAATTTCACTAGATTTCATAGCTCTAGGATGTTGTGTTTGTTCGCAATGGAATTGCTCCAAAATGGCTACAAAAGAAATTAAAATTTCTCAGTTCTTTATAGTTTGAGGCAGTCTTAAGAGAAATAAAAAAATTTAATAAGAACAAATAGTAGAAGTAACATTAAAAATCCAGTTCATTACAAGCATTCCCAACTTATGTGTATTGTGGAATTTAAAACAGTTTTTAGATTCCTTATAAAGCAATTGTATGGAAGAGCTCTCAAAATTGGAATTTGTGGAGTGTTTGAAACAACCAAAGAAAATACAAAATGGGATGGTTGTTTGTAAACACTAATGAAGTTGTGTTACCTGTCGTGTTTTCTTTATTAATTCAAAGAAAATGCCATCTTATGGAGTGCATGCAGAATGTGGATTCGTTGAGACAGTTTTATAAATTTTCAAATCTTATGATAATGTTTGGCATTCATTGAAGCATAAAGTGAAAGAGATTTTATCATATGTTGTTGGTTAATGTAGAAGTTGTAGTACCCACCCATAGTTTTCTTTTTAGTTTTATATTGCCAAACTCTTTTAGGCCACTTTTATGCGTGCGTTGATATTTCAATTATATTATGGTTTTAGATGTATGACATTACATGGTGATTATAATAAATAGATGATTGTGGTTGTTATATTGATGCAGTTAGATGATTTTAGTTATGATGATGATTTACATGTTTTAAAATGATGCTTATGATTATGATTATACTTACCCCATACTTGCATGTGTATGGTGATCATGTATGCTTTTATTTTCCTCTATGACGTGTTTGATATGGTTGAGGGATGGAGTCATAGTTACTTGCTTGTGGGATCCACACGATGTCCCAATCCCCACCATTGCTTGTTTTATATATATGTATGTACATGCAGGTCTTGTATGCAAGTTTGCAGGTATCAAGCATCGACTTCCCTGAATTGTCAACATGAGTGTGCCCTATCACTAGTCTCAATGGTAAAAGAGGGGAGATAATATTTAGATCCAAATCCTAACCTAAGCAATACTATTGTCCTAAAATAGTGGACAATATTATGATATTTTACCCTTTCCAAACTCGTCTAGGTGACATGAGTTTATAGTCCCTACCTTGAGCTTGGTTGTGGTTCTTTAAGTTCAGTTGATTTTGGTTGTTAATGTAATTGCTATAATTAGATAATTTATTTAGATTTATTGTGTAATTTAAACAAATTAGATTTTTGCTATTTTTTAGCTATTTAAATGTGAGAGTATCTAATTAATTAGAAATTAATTAAATGCAATTATTAAATTTAATGATTTTTATTTAAAAGGCTTATTTATTTATTTTCGGTCTATAACATTGAGAATTTTATTGATAAAAAAAGAAATACATTGCAAGTATGATATAATGGTTACTAACACAATAACAGTTGAGAAAATATAGCCTAGCCATAGCCAATCTAATTTTAGAGAGAAACAATAGCAAAATAACCAGTTGGAGCCAAAAACCTATAGGGTTTATGCTTTCTAAAGCAAAAAACTTCTATCATTGAGTGTGTTTGCTATACTACAGAGCTATAAGAGCATAAATAGAACCTGATTGTAAATGGAAAGAGGAGGGAAGGAAAAACTAGTAGAAAATGACCATCATCAAAAAATTGCCCATCGAAATTGCTCTCCACACCTATAATGTTGAATAAAACATCATCACCATAGCCCACTACCATTCAAAATAAAGTTCATCCAGGGTTGCCCAAAAAATGGTAGCATTTGATATGTGTGTAGTTTAAACCTTCATGCCACCACGTTTCCCTCTCTTCTTCTTTGCAATTGGGGTGACAAAGAATCTCTTCCTACTTTCCTCTCTTTCCTCTGCCTTAGTGACCACTTTCTTGAGGAGAAGCCAATCATCCTTCCTTTCAGCCTTATAAACAGCCTCGACGATCTTACCCTACCATCTGAAGAAGGGGACTTTGCCAAATCTTTGTCCTTCCTCCTCATTTTTGAAGCATTCTGAGAAATTCATCATGCCAATTCTTGGCCAGGACCACTCTAAGATAGAATCCAAGCCCACCAAAAGATCCTCATCAAACAACTTCCTAACAAAACTATCCATAGTCGAGGTGTCTTCCCCTAGCTCCAAGGCCCAACTAATAATGATTGAGATAACATCAAGATTTACCCTGCACTTCACCGGTCTATTCTAAAACTTCTCTCCTAAAAGAGCTAACGCAGCCTCGACCACCTCATTATTCTTGAATTTCAACAAGCCTTTCATCCTTTCTTTACTAACCATCCCCTTGAAGCTCTTTTGTTCCTTCTTCGTGTCAATAGAGAAGGTAGCTTCCATGTTCAAAAGAATGCTTAAGCTGAGCACAGGAGAAAAGCTTCACCAAACAAAGAAACCTACCAAATCTTTCGGCCTTTGGACAAATTTAACACTAATACATTTGGGGGCATTTTGTGACGGCTATGTGTCGCAATTACGACGGCTATGTGTCGCAATAGCAACACCCATAGACGTCGCTATTTTTAAGTCGCAAATTGCGACGTCTATGGGTAGCCGTCGCAATTGCGACACATATCCCGTCGCAATGTGACTAAGATTTGTTAGCGGCATGGGCATCGCCCCCCTGTCGCATGGCTTTGAAGGGCCGTCGCAATCGCGACAGGCCTCCCAAGCAATTGCGACAGGCGCCTGCATCGCATTACGACGGGTTCCCGTCGCAATTGCGACGCCCGTGGGTGGATTAAAAAAAAATAATTATTTAATACATTGCTAACGAACCACATTAATGCTTTTTTCTTTCAACAAATGAGGACAGCCACTGTAAAGACAACATGATAATGTACACTCACTGTAAGGATAGTCACAAATGAGGACATCTCACAGTGACTGTCCCTTGTGTAATTGCCACTTGAATGTATTGCTATTCAGCCACATTAATGCTTTTATTCTTCAACAAATGAGGATAGTCACTCTAAAGACAACATGATAATGTACACTCACAGTGAGTGTACATTATCATGTTGTCTTTAGAGTGACTATCCTCATTTGTTGAAGAATAAAAGCATTAATGTGGCTGAATAGCAATACATTCAAGTGGCAATTACACAAGGGACAGTCACTGTGAGATGTCCTCATTTGTGACTGTCCTTACAATGAGTGTACATTATCATGTTGTCTTTACAGTGAGTGTACATTATCATGTTGTCTTTACAGTGTCAATATATGCATTATTACTTAAACTGAAGAGTACTCTAAATAATATGTCATTGTGGAGTTCTGATTGCTTCCAATTTGATATACGCTTGTTCTACTTATGTATCCAGCATCATGTAAGAAAAGTTGATGCTTTTAAAATAGATTCATTTAGCCATGAAATGCCTGTGCATGTTACATACAAGATTCCAAGGCCCAAAACTGATTACTCATTATAATTCATGTACAGAATGATAATCAACCACAACGAGGCATGCGTAGGCGCTGCTTAGATTTTGAGGCATCAGAAGCTCGTAGAAGAAACTTGACCAATGCCTCATGGAATGCAACAAACTTATTGCCTAAAACAGGAGCATTGGTAACCACAGATGATGGTTTTGAAAAGAACACTTCACCATCAATGTCACGTGAGGGAACTGCAATTTATGATGGCAAGCAACTTGTAGTATATAAGAGAGATGCAGGTACAGATGCTGGGAATACATTGCTAATGAACCACATTAATGCTTTTTTCCTTCAACAAATGAGGACAGTCACTATAAAGACAACATGATAATGTACACTCACTGTAAGGATAGTCACAAATGAGGACATCTCACAGTGACTGTCCCTTGTGTAATTGCCACTTGAATGTATTGCTATTCAGCCACATTAATGCTTTTCTTCTTCAACAAATGAGGATAGTCACTCTAAAGACAACATGATAATGTACACGGGCTGTAAGTGTACATTATCATGTTGTCTTTACAGTGACTGTCCTCCTTCAAGTGGCAATTACACAAGGGACAGTCACTGTAAAGGCAACATGATAATGTAGAGAAACGTTGTCATTTGTATTTTCAACAGTGCTGAGAGAGATTCCCTCCGCGAAATCACAGCTACAATTTCTGAGTACGTTGGGTTTATTTTTCTTTTGTCATTATTATGTAATCTGGTATTCAGCTGTTACAGAGCTAAAATACCCAGAAATGAGGACATATCTGTGTTGAATTTATTGTTAGCGGCTTTGGTTATTTAGAAGTTTAATTTTATTTGTTCATCTTTCAAGCACAAATGTTTTGTGGACCGTAACATCTTCATTGTTTCGGGTATGCAATGAAACAGCCGTAACTTGCAACTACCTTCACGGTACTTGTGTACATTATCATGTTGTCTTTACAGTGACTGTCCTCATTCAAGTGGCAATTACACAAGGGACAGTCACTGTGAGATGTCCTCATTTGTGACAAGGACAGTCACACATGAGGACATCTCACAGTGACTGTCCCTTGTGTAATTTCCACTTGAATGTATTGCTATTCAACCACATTTATGGGCCCGTTTGGACCACAGCACATAGTAGCATCTACAGAGAAGAATATCCCAGGTGTAACAAGTTGTAAGAATATACCAACAGTTCTAAGAAGTTCCCTAGCACATAGTAGCATCTACAGAGAAGAATATACAACATGAGGGCAGCCACTGTAAAGACAACATGATAATGTACACTCATTGTATGTGTACATTATCATGTTGTCTTTACAGTGATTGTCCTCATTCAAGTGGAAATTACACAAGGGACAGTCACTGTGAGATGTCCTCATTTGTGACAAGGACAGTCACACATGAGGACATCTCACAGTGACTATCCCTTGTGTAATTTCCACTTGAATGTATTGCTATTCAACCACATTTATGGGCCCGTTTGGACCGCGGCACATAGTAGCATCTACAAAGAAGAATATCCCAGGTGTAACAAGTTGTAAGAATATACCAACAGTTCTAAGAAGTTCCCTAGCACATAGTAGCATCTACAGAGAAGAATATGGGTCAACGAGGTTGACTTCAAAGCCATGCAATCTAATGGTAATAGTAATATCATAATTTGACATACTATCAGAAATACTTCCTAAATAGACTATTCAATCTTATAAGAGATGGATTCATGAGAACTATTATTTATGAAATATGAGTCAATGACTTTAATTAAAAAAATTACACAATCTAATTCTTGTAAAAATATCAAAATTTGACACATTGAAAATACCTTCCAAAAGTATCGTTAATTGATTAATATGAATCACTACTCATGAAATATAATTTTATAAACCTAATCTAAAAACTACACAATAAAAATCTTAATAGCAATATTGTAAGAAACTATTCCCAAAAGCAAGCCTAACAAAATTTGATGAAAATAATTTTTGTTTCACTCAACTTTGACATTCACAACTTCCTCTTTTATTATAATAAGAAAAAAAATGTCTTTTTAGATATACCTCATGAACCATACTCGAATAATCTATCATTTTTCTTCTCAAAAACATATTTGTAGAGCCTGCTTCTTTTACTTGTTTGTACTTTTATCTCTCTGATGGAAAGGGTTCCTTCAGGACACATTTTTCCAAGTTCACTGCTTGAGATATTTGAGGAGGGTTCCCCTGCTTGAGTATCCATCCAACCCATATTCGAGTAGTTCTACAATTGCACAGTCTAAATTAATAATACTGACAATTGAATGACGAATGATGATACATAGAATTGATATAAACTAATCCTAAAAACACTAAAACATTATTAATATATTTATATTTCATAAATAAAATTGATATAAAAGATCTGGAAAGATACATTAAAAAATAGAAAAACAGTAATTTATAATAGAAGGAAACTTAAATTGCTATTTAAAAAAAAAACAAGAGTCTTAAATCTTATCATTTTGTTTCATTATCATCCATAAGTACACACCTCTAGCATAATAATTATATTTTACCACCCATAAAATGAAAAAAAGATTTTCACAAGAGAAATTGAAGCTAGATTATAAAAATGAACCATCTTATTGGAAACTGGAACTGTTATCATACCCAAAAGGACTACAAAATTTCACCTTATCATACCCAGATTGTTGCTTTGCCTGGTGGAGGGAAATTTGATCAGTAAAATTGACACAGAGTATATTGTCTCCATTGTCATGCTGGATAACAAAACACCAACTTTAATGGGCATGTACTATCCCTTGTGTAATTGCCACTTGAATGCATTGCTATTTGATGTAGGGGCATCCCTAATGCAAGCCAAAGACACCATGATTGAAGGAAGTTGCCATGAAGCCAAGGAGTCAAATCCTATCAATTGGAACATAAGATTTTCACCTTGGAGCTTTGAAGGATTGACTGGTGAAAGGTCCTTTTGATTGACAAATCAGAGTCTTTTTGAATGACAAATCAGAGTCTTTTTGAATGACAAATTAGAGTCTTTTTGAATGACAATAAATTAGAATAGGAGTTTTAGATGTTTTCTTGGTTTGTAATAAATATTAAGGATTGATTTTATCTCCTTATAAACATCCACTTGTTGGACACAAGACCCCTTGGTGACTTATAAACCTTGGGCATCTTTTGAGTCCTTGGATGAAATGAGCATAGTAAGTGTTTATTAGGTGTCTTTTAGATGTTGTTAAGAAGTTTGAAGGTCCAAAATAACTTTAATAAGGTTCCTAAAGTTTCACAACACATTTTTAACCTTCTCGGCAAAGTTGTAAGGCAACTTTAAAAGTTGCTTAGCAAAGTTGACATTTGTTGGATAAACTGTTCTAACCACCTAGATGGTTGAACCAACGTTTGGAGAGCCTATTTTAGGCTTCAAATGGTCGAAGACAGACAAAGAACCAGTATTGTAATCATTTTGCTTTCATAAAAAATAAAAATAACCCTGTTTTAGTGCATTTCTGGTGAAAAATGAACTCTGTACGGCTGTACGGATGGTGGTTGGATGATAAAATTTGCCTGGAAGTTGTAATAGTGACATCTGATGCTTTGGAAGTTGGTTTGATTGATTCTCTTTGTTTTATATCTAAGTTATTTCAAATTTTCTGTGCATTGTTTACAAACCCTCATTTTCAGGGTTTGACTGATGTAAAGACCTTAACTCACGTTTCAACCATTGGAATTCCTTCTTCCTTGGTGGAATGAGAGTTAAGGATGTATATTTGTATATTCTAAAAGCCCTGACTACTCTGCATCACTATTGAACCACACTAATGCTTTTTTCCTTCAACAAATGAGGACAGTCACTGTAAAGACAACATGATAATGTACACTCACTGTAAGGATAGTCACAAATGAGGAAATCTCAGAGTGATTATCCCTTGTGTAATTGCCACTTGAATACATTGCTATTGAACCACATTAATGCTTTTTTCCTTCAAGTGGCAATTACACAAGGGACAGTCACTGTGAGATGTCCTCATTTGTGACAAGGACAGTCACACATGAGGACATCTCACAGTGACTGTCCCTTGTGTAATTGCCACTTGAATGTATTGTTATTCAACCACATTTATGGGCCTGTTTGGACCACGGCACACAATAGCATCTACAAAGAAGAATATCCTAGGTGTAACAAGTTGTAAGAATATACCAACAGTTCTAAGAAGTTCCCTAGCACATAGTAGCATCTACAGAGAAGAATATACAACATGAGGGCAGCCACTGTAAAGACAACATGATAATGTACACTCATTGTATGTGTACATTATCATGTTGTCTTTATAGTGACTGTCCTCATTCAAGTGGCAATTACAGAAGGGACAGTCATTGTGAGATGTCCTCATTTGTGACAAGGATAGTCACACATGAGGACATCTCACAGTGATCGATTGTCCCTTGTGTAATTGCCACTTGAATGTATTGCTATTGAACCACATTAATGCTTTTCTTCTTCAACAAATGAGGACAGTCACTCTAAAGACAACATGATAATGTACACTCACTGTAAGGACAGTCACAAATGAGGACATCTCATAGTGACTGTCCCTTGTGTGATTGCCACTTGAATGTATTGCTATTCAGCCACATTAATGCTTTTCTTCTTCAACAAATGAGGATAGTCACTCTAAAGACAACATGATAATGTACACTCACTGTAAGTGTACATTATCATGTTGTCTTTACAATGAATGTCCTCCTTCAAGTGGCAATTACACAAGGGATTTGTGTTTTCATTTGTGTTTTCAACAGCGCCGTAACCCTCCGCGAAATCACATCGGGATATAAGGGCAAAACAAACAAGAACGTTGTCATTTCTATTTTCAACAGCGCCGAGAGAGACAAACAAACTTAAAACTCAGACTTAAGAAAGATGAAGGCAATGCTTCAAAAGGCCGATGCCCTAAATACGGGAAAACACAATACCACCATTAAACGATGCCCTAGTCACCGTATCAATGCTGCCAGCTCCGTACCAGTATGCTGACTACTCACTTTCATCCTGTGATAAAGGTAACTTCATTAATCATACTTGAAATGGCAGCATACGAACTAAAGCTGATGAACATTTATAAACTAAAATTTTAAAACTACAGATTAAAAATGTAGTAGTTTCATACGAAAAGAACTTGATGTCTGAAATTTACCATTAGAAGTATCCAAAGGAATACCACAGTACTGTTGAACTTGGAGAATCGGAGATGATCTACACAGCAAGCTTCAACAGCTGTAAGGACTGTTACACCATCTTTAGCATTTGAATACATTTTCTCCTTAGCTTCTGGTGGATCCTCAAAGACCCCCAATGACGTTTTCCCTACAATTATCAATTGTTTGTTAGTATGAGATATTAATAAATAAACATTAATCACAATATTAGGCAAACAATGTTCTTGATGTCTGAATCTAAATCACAGAAAGCTCTAATAAAGCAGTTCTCAGTTTCACATTAAACTAAGTTTCAATTTCAAATGGTTATAATAATTTTTGCAAGTTATAAGTAGCTGGTTACAGTATATGACATAAAAAGAAAAAAAATCATTTCTATTCTTTTCTTCTTTTTCTCTTTCAACGAAGCTTTTGCACCACACAAATGCATACCAAGAATTTCTCAGGAGGTTTCAAGACCATTGCATACCAAACTTCTTCTCTGTAGATGCTACTGTGTGTCGTGGTCCAAACGGGTCCAAATAGACCTAGTGACTCTAGTAGGTCTCCAAAACCTGTTCTGCAGCAATAACTCTTCAATTTGACAAAGGACCTTATGAACTTATATGTTTTTTGAGTACCCTTTTTGATGTTCTAACAATCCTCCAACTCCCAGACCCTGACTCCACTCCAGCATATCAATGTCCTTATTGAGTCTGCAGACCTAATGCATGCCTTTGGGTGTGGGTTCCAAAACAAGGCATTAAAAATGGGTGCATGAAACCAAGATCAGAGTTTGAAGATGTCCACCATGCTCTAAAGATCTAGATTCAACAAGGTTTGAGGTCCTTTACTTGCCGCTACCCTCTGATCTTGCATAATCCATCAACTCCTAGTCAAGAACATTGAGATTCTTGACCTAGGGCTTGCTCTTGAAATTCTCTGGCTTAGTATCCTGTTCCAAAGCTTTTAAAATATGAAAATAAACCCCCTTAACTTGCATTTTACAAATAACAGAGGATATCCTATGGTTTATTTGCAAGTTAAGGCCATTTGAATGCAATAACCCAAAAAATGAGGGTTTGACAGAACAACAGATAAGAAAAAGGAATAACTTTGATATAAGGTGTCTTGAATCTACCAAATAAACTCTCAAAGCATAAGATATAAATACTCTAACTTCCACACTGGTCTGCCCTCCCTTTCACATCCGTACACTATACAGTGCTTGAAGGAAATGCACAGAAAAGGCTCTGAAATAGTGGCTCTATCTGACAAAGAGTCCATGCTAGGCTTCATGACTAACCTAGAGCACATTCCTTGTTATGGAGGAAGTTTGAATGGTGAAGAACTTATGGAATGGATAGAGGACCTAGATAACCATTTTGACTACAAGTATCTTATTAATAACCATTTTGACTACAAGTATCTTATGGATAGAAGACCTTGATAACCATTTTGACTCATTTAGTATCTTATTGAGCTTCACTTTGTTTCGAGAATATAGTTTAATATTCTCTACTAAACAGGGCCAACCACGTGAAGGTGGAAGCTCATTTGGCCCCACCCCCCTCCCCCTAACATCACTCTACATTCCCCGTTAACATCTAACATTCATTCATTCTTTCAATTATTAATAAAATGTAACATTCAATCAATATCACATGATAACATTCATTAACACATTAGATTCGTTAACACGCAACATTCATCAATATGAAAATAAACACATAATTCATGAACATTCATTAGCACATAATTAAATTCATTGAGACATAAAATTCAGTCATTATCAATTAAGGTATTTAGATGACAATCATTTCTTTTTTCTCTTTCTAATTTTTTTTTTCTATGTAAGCTCTAAGAGGAGCATCAGTGTTATCATCAATACCCCCCTCATCAGTTGTTTTGTTCTCTGTTCTTGATGATCTCAAATTCCTATGCTGCTGCAAAGGGGGGTCCTCTACAATAACAAATAAAAGAGTTAAATTTAAAATATTTAATTATAATTGTTACAAGTATTTAATTATTTTAAAGAACATAACTGTGGCGCTCTTTAATTACCTGATCTGGCCACATCATTTTGTCTAGACTCAACCTCAACATGCTCATGAGCACCGACCCCTCGATCCTCTACAGTTGCTATACAAAATGTTACATTAATCCAAACACCAATTGTAATTACATATAAAAATTTTAATAGCAAATGTATACCTCCACCACTAGGATGCACATCATGCGAACCTTCATTATGCATAGATTGTGTAGAAGGATTGTCAGGCTGCATTCCAATATCCTACACATTGTTATCATTGCTTTCTTAAAATAGATATACTCACTTTATATTAGAACTTAACATCAAATAGACTAATTGGTAAAGTATTCAATTTGAAATAAATTTCATTTAGCTTATTTACCTGTGGCTCAGATGCATCATTATTTGAACCTTGCACACTGATTTCAGCTCGTAGCCATTCAGCCACGGCTCTATAGCCTTGTTGGAAGCCAATTCTCTTGTCCTCTTCTGTGAGGCATCTATTGAACTCTGACCCCTACATTTTTTCTTGGTATGGTGAGTTTTACTTGCATTGTTTGATCAAAAAAAATTTCCTTGCAATATATAAAAAAAATTGATACAAGTTTTCATTTACTAATACTTACAACTCGTGCTTGAAGTTTGGAAAAACCACCAGAGCCAAGCTTGTGTGTCCCGTGCTTTTCTAATCTTGCCTTTGTTGCCTTTGATGTGTCAGGCAATCTATGAAAAGTTTGAAATATGTTAGAGACCAGTACAGGAAAAATTTAGAGGTTAATTAGTACATAATTACATTCTCAAAAGTATCAGGTACCTTGCTCTACTCTCTACTGGCGTAATTCCTTTTTTCATGTCAGCTTTATACTTTCCATCCAAAATCAAACCCTGCCACTCAGCCTCAAGAACACAGGGCGGACGCTCGTGCCTTGGGTTAACCTCTAAATATTTCCTGTACTGGTCCCTAATATACTTCAAACATAAACCAGCTCTTTCAAGGAGCTTGTTTCTCTCGAATGCACGAGGTCCAAAAAGCTGGGTCATACTATGTACAAGATCATCCTTCAACTTTTTATCTTGGTTATTCCACCTTTTAAGTAAAAAAAAACATGTTAGACTCATAAATGAAGAGAAGCTACCTTTAATATAGTTCAAGAAATTGATGAAAAGGAAAACTATTCTAGCAATGATATGAAATCAAAATAGTGGTTTGGGGTTTTAGTTAGGATATGATGTTCCACCATGTACGTATGGTGGGCCCGAATATCTACAAACACTCGTCACCAAGTTTTCACCAAAAAATATCATTCCCTACAAAATAATCATGGGATCATTAGTCGATGAAGAGTGATCAAAAACTAAATTACTATTATATCACTATAGAATAATAATAACTTTAAAGTACCTGGAACTTTGGCTACTTTTAAGGGAATGCCTTCATCGTCACTGATGATCAATACGCAATCCTTCACCGTTCCCGTACTAGGAACACGGGAACATCCAGGAAATGATGTTGCATCGGGACTTGTTGCATCTCCTATTGCAAAAAATGAAAACCATTATCAAATGCCTCCAAGAAATAATACTTCAAGGGAAATAAATTGGTGCAGAGCACCCATGGCACAAACACAATCAAGGGATCTACATCGTAAACACATAACACTTAAACACATAACAAAAGAGAGAAAAAGAGGGATTTGTGTACCAGTAGATGGTGCAACAGTTGGTGCAATTAGGCTGTGTGTTGTTGACATGGCAGTCGGCAAGACATTTGTGGCTGTCTTGGATGGAGGCGGCGTTGTCATATCACCATGGAAAGGAGCTGAAGAATAAAATTGTTAGAGCATGCATAAATATAGAACGCGTGGACTAGCATGGACAAGATTGTTACAGCATTAAAAAAAAAGATTGTTCGAGCATGTATTGTCAATGATTATGATCATTCCTATATATATTCAGTGGAAAACACAAGTGGGGAATGGAACATGTGATCTACCTGAACCACTTGCAATACCGGCCTCATCATGGGAATGGGGTTCAAAATTACGCAAATAACTCTGTAAAGATAATGCATCCATATTTTAATTAATGTCATAAAAGAGCATAACATAAAAACCATTATTGAACTCTTGTAATAATTAAAAATTTCATTAATACTTACTTTAAAGTTTTCAGAAGTGCGCAACAACTCAGCTGCCCTGTCTTTTATTTCCTGAGTCTGAGGATGTATGGATACCAAACGTAGAAGTTCTTTCCCAATTTTCTTTAGCAGCTTTTTAATGGAACCGATCGGGTCATCGGTCTCTGTTAAATCAATAAAAAAAGGGTCCACAAGGGGGGACTCCTGAGGGACTGCAGGTTGCTTTCCCTCTCTCCGACCACCGGCCCTCTGTGACAACAATAGTATTAGTATTATCAAAATTACTCCAAAACAATGAAGAAAATAACATTAAAAAAAATAACATTTTGCTTCTATCTAGTTTGCACAATTACAATGAGTTTTACCTGCTCATGTGTAGATGAACTAGGAATATTGTCACCATCACCTTCGGGCGGTTGCTCCATATTGTGCCCCTATGTCAAAGATCAAGTATAAAAATGTTAGCCAAAAATTTAATAACTAAATGGTATGTTGGAGTCATTGATTAGAAGTTGGTTTAATAGTATGTACCACCCCCATGATAGTAGCCTCGTTTGTATCTATGCGGTTCAAATTGTAATCAATAAGCAGCTCTTCCCCTGTACGTATTGATTTTATTGCACAGATGAATACACGATTTCCCTCGCGTGCCTCAAATATGCAATTGGGTTGCTTTATAGTTGACCCAAGTCATGTACTATTTATAAAACCCACAATATTCCTTGTTGCTTTTGGCCTTCCATCAATGTATATAGCCACACTTTTACTTTGATTATTGTCTTGCTATTGTATATAATTTGCCGAGAGTGCATACCTACGCATACTTTTTTTATATTGAACAATATGCATCCAACTTTTGTAATTGTAACATGGTCCAACATACTCCATCAATTCAGAAACTTTGTTGTAAGACACCTTTATGCCATCCATAGAAAATAGGCCCAAACCATGTAATGATGATGGTGCTATGTGATATATCCTCTCATTAACACAAAAATTAGTGTTTATTGGAGGAAGTTCCTTGGGTACCCAATGTTTCTGTAGATGTTGGTACCTCAAGGGCACCTCGATGTCGCCTTTCGTCTCATCATCATAAGAACATGACCCCCCTTGAGCAAGGAAAAATTTCATGTGTTTATTGAATTTCCTTCTAGTCCTTTGACCTCTAGTTAATCTCCCTATTCTAGATAAACTGCATGTCTCACTTTCCTCTTCTATTCCTATATTTCCCTCACTCGAGGAAGACACTTCTGACAAATACCTATTTGCTAGTACCTGCAAATGGGAGAGATCATAGAAGACATCAATCTTACTATTGATAAGTGTATTAAATAGACTTTCTATAAGGTGTATTGACTTATACCTGTCGATCCATGAGATTGTGCGGGATGCTCTTGAAAGGGGTTCAATTTCCTGCAAATGTAATTCAATTATCGTGAGCATAATCACATCATAATCATAATCACATCCATCATAAGCATCACATAAAAATTAAAAACATTAAAACGTACACATTATAACACTTAAATCAGGCTCACATTAATATGTGTTTTAAATAGTTTTATTTAATTAATTTAGATTAATAGTTAATTTAGATTAGCAGTATTCTATTTGTAGTTGAAACTTGTAGCTTTTAAATAGATAATGAATAAACTATGTAACCATTTAAGACAAATATATTTCTATCAAGAAATGAATATTAAATACATTAAGGATTGATGGCATACCTTTAAATTTCATCATCATCATCCTCATCATCATCATCCTCATCATCATCATCATCATCATCCTCATCATCGTCATCATCATCGTCGTCGTCATCGTCGTCGTTGTCGTCATCATCAACATCATCATCATCAACATCAACATCATCTTCATCATCATCATCAGTAGCAGCATCATCGTCATCATCTTCTTCTTCTTCTTCATGAAAATTTGTCTCAGGAACATCATCCAATAATTGTCGATCGTGATCATCATCTACATCATCTTCTACTTCTTCGGTATCTTCTTCTTCCATCGCATTATACTTTATCGGCCTTCCTCTCGGTTCATGTCTAACAACAAATTACCAACCCGGTTTATGTGAAACCTCTGAGTAAAATACCTGCTCACATTGGCTTGGAAGAACATAGGGCTCATCCCCAACTGGCTCAAACGACCTTGTATTAACCATTGTAAATCCATTATCATGTTCAATAACAGTTCTATTAGGATCATTTGGATTAAGTCGTAGCCTGTACCATTTGACAACGAAGAGTACTAATTTGAAGGAACTAAAGTTGCACTCAAGTATATCATCCAAAATTCCATAGTATTGATTTTTAGACTCTTGAGGATCTAAGTCATTTCTAGATGAAATATTAGTCACTTGAAAGACTGCAGTTATTCCAAAATCACAAGTTTTCTTCGTGTCATCCAACACTTTGACGCGAAATTTTTGACCATTACAGAACATACCCTTGTGGTGTTTAACCTGCAATAATATGTGAAACATGTCAAAATTATTATATCGTGAGTTGATAAACATACAGGTGATTAATAATTTTGTACGTACCTAGAAATCTCTTAAACCATATGCTAAATCTATTTCCCTTTGCGTAACATTAGAATCTCCATTACGATGAGCTTCTTTAACCAATGAAGATACACCTTCCCATGTTAATGTGTGACCAGAATGTTGACATCGTTCAATCCATACCGTCATCCAATCAAGATTGTTTGCAATATACAAATGTAGTGCATCCCACTCTCGAGCAACTGTACAAAAAAAAATAGACGACTTACAACCGATTTATTTTGAAGATTAAGAAATAATTTATTACAATAACATCTTATAATTTATTACCTGTCACTTTCCTCAATCTACCTTTCCCCATCAAGTACTCCCCTTTGAATTTTTTAAAAGGGTCGAGATCCCAAATGCGATCTACATGGATATTTGAAGCAAACTTAGGAAGATATTCAATAATGTACACCATAGTCTGGTATACCATGTATCCCTCTACCATAGAACCCTCAGGATGTGCTCTTTGTCGAACCAAAGCCTTCAAAGATTTCAAGTGCCTCTCAACCATCCACATTGACCTAGTGTGTGCAGGTCCACACAATTCAATCTCCTCAACTTGGTGTATGAGGTAGTGTTCTTGTGCATTGAAAAAAGTTGGAGGTAGACACTTTTGCATTTCACACAATAAATGAGGAATTCTTCTCTTCCAATAGTTTATATCTTCTTTATGGATTTCTTTAGATGACAACCACCTACATTAAGAGATTCAAGTCACAAAAAATATATAAATACGAGACTTTACAAAATAATATACAATAGATTACATAGCAAGAAAAACAAATCGCGAATATAATAAATATATACAACAAATTGAACAGATATTACTGCTTACCTCATGTATTTTCCAAGATCATATATCACTTGTTTGATGTTATTGTTGAAGTGCTCTGGGAGAGATAGAGGTAGCACGTACTGCAGTAATTATAAACCAATCATTTCATTATTTTCTAACATAACATAATGAATAGTACACGTAGTTTATGAATATATTGTAAATACAGAAGAACATAACTTACCTTGATGAAAGTATGCCAATCATGCGTTTTGAGCCCTGGCCCAAATTCACTTTTCTTTGATATGAGATTGCTTATGTTCCCAGCAAATCCTGTGGGAAATCAAATTTTTCGTATGACTTCTTTTATGGCATCACTTTGCTGCTCCGTTAATAACCAAGGAAGGGCACTTATATTAATCTGATCTCTATTGCTATTTGAGTGAATGAAATTCTTCAGTGCATGATTGGATTCATGAATGTCATTACAAATTTTGACAATTTTTTCTTTGTCACGCCTTCCATCCAGTATTTTCCAGAATGTCTCTGTTATATTCTTTCCAACATGCATAAGATCAAACAAATGCACAATTTATAGGTCCTCGTAGTAGGGCAACCTACTAAATTGTTTGGGATAGCTTTTTAGTCCCTTTGGAAGGTTGTCAGTAGTGCCTTGACGACCTTCACGATCATCAATTACATAATTAGTAAACAAAAATCACAATAGAAATATATAAATTACAAACATAAACCATTAAGTGGAATGACATTACCTCGACGATTAATTCTATTATATTCCAACTTCCATAGGCGAGGTGTCATTCTTCGTGGCTTTGATGTAGTCTCTTCTTTCCCATTGAAAAGATGTTTTTCCATACTTCGATACTTATGATTCCTGTGGAGGAAGTGTCTGTACTCATCAAACACATGCTTTCCTAAACTTTTTGAATGACGAGATTTCATCTTTGGACCACAAACTGGACATGCAAATTTTCCCTTTGTTTGAAGACCTACAAGATAATGATATAATTGGATTATTAAATATGTTGATTTTTATAATTAGAATTATCATGCGCAACTTGAATTCACTATAACATACCACAAAAATGTGTTAGCCCTGGGGCATCATGTATTGTCCATACAAGTATTGCATGGAATTGAAATTGTCTTTATCCTATTGGTCTAGACATGTCATACATAGTGACACCGTTCCATAACTCCACCAACTCGTCAATAAGAGGCTCAATATATACATTCATATCTTTAACTTGATATTTACCTACTTGAATGAACAGTAACATTACATAATTATTGTGACCATTTTACTGTAAGATTTGTAATTACATGTAAATTAATAACTATCAAATGATAAAATACCTGGAACAATCATTGCCAACATAATGTGCTCCCTCTTTATTGACATCCACGGAGGAATGTTATTGTTGATAACAAAAACAGGCCACACCGAGCAAACAGATCTCATCTCTCCAAATGGATTGACACCATCCGCTGCCAATGAAAGCCTGAGATTACGAGGTTCTTCTTTGAAGTGTTGCCACTTTTCCTCTATGTGCATAAATGCCGAACCATCCGTAGGGATTCGAATAATGTCATCTCGACTTCTATTGCGTGCATGGTAATCCATAAATTGTGCCAAACTAGTACACCTGAATAATTGTCACATCCGTGGAATAATGGGGATGTAACGAAGAACCTTGTGAGGCACCTTTTTTGTTATTCGATCTGTTCGATATCTACTCGTATGACATACAGGGCATTGTGTTGCAAATTCATGTTCTTTATAATATATAATATGATCATTGGGACAAGCATGTATTGCTTGATACTCCATTCCAATATCTTTCATAATAGCAGATAATTCTCGATATGAGCGAGGTAGAATATTTGATGGTGGTAACAAAAACTCGCCTATCAATCTACAGCAAAAAATATAAATTGTTAATATAAACAATATTAGTGGTACATTATTCACCCTTTGTTAACTATAAAGACATATATGACATACCTTAACATACGTGACATTATCATGTTGGATAAACCATTCATAACCTTCAAGTTCAACAACAACAATACAGCAGAGAGAAGAGTTGTTTGGGAGTCTTTGTATAGGGGCTCGTATGCCTTCTCAAGTAGAGGTACATCGAGGCTATCATCATCATCATGATCAAATCCGCTTAGACTAAATGTGTCATGGATCAATGTATTTATACCATCATCTTCAATTGTGTTTTCTGGCGCATGATCGTCATCTTCCATGGGATCATTATCTTCACCTTGGATATTCGCACCCCCATGTTCCTCCATATCATGTACTTCCCTGGGGAGATCAACCTATATAAAATTGATTAACATAAATAAACCATGATCTTCAACTCATCATCAAGTGATTTCATATGTATATAAATTGTTAAAATGATATAATGAACAACTTACCAGTGGATGATAGTCATGCCCCCCTTCAATGTGACCATTCTCCCTACAATGTCTCTTAACTGTTTTGATTAGCAGTCTTCTACCATTTAAGCCCTTACAAATTTTGCAGGGACAATAACATTTTCCATCACCTTTTCTTTTCAAGTTAGACCACAATCTAGCGATTGTCTCCCTATTTTGTTCTTCACTTATATTATCTGACATGATCGTTCTTCGCAGGAAGCAAAAATTGGGCTATGAAAACTTCGGTCTACAACTTTCAGTGACTAAGCAAAATTGTCAAAAGTACACAAATCTTCTTAGACCTAGTTAAATCCTTTAATATTTTAAAAGTCTAGTTAAAATATACATTAGATTAAAAAATATACAATTTTCATGCCTGAGTGCGCGGCTACGACTAGTGCAATGGTCTTCTTGCTTAGCTCTAGAAGCTCTCTAGCAATCAAAACATATAAGCTACAAGGCCTAACAGCAATTTCAAAACATATAAGCTACAAGGCAAGACATATTACATGACATGGCAAAAGGATTAAAATATACATTAGATTAAAATATATACAATTTTCAAACCTGAGCGCGCGGTTATAACTCGTGCAATGGTCTTCTTGCTTAGCTCTAGAAGCTCTCCAGCAATCAAAACATATAAGCTATTAGAATTCATTAACTTTCTGTAATTGGAAAACTCTATTTGATATTAGACCATAAACTACTACTATTCTCTCCATAAGAACTAAGTACAAAATTCTTTCAAGTTCACATCCATGATTCCCTTTAGATTAAAATATACAGCAAAAATAAGCTAAAAGTCTAGTTAAAATATACATTAGATTAAAAAATATACAATTTTCAAACCTGAGCGCGCGGCTATAACTCGTGCAATGGTCTTCTTGCTTAGCTTTAGAAGCTCTCCAGCAATCAAAACATATAAGCTACAAGGCCTAATAGCAATTTCAAAACAAGGGTCATCAAAAGAACCAAAAACAATGTGTGCAAACAATACCTTGTGAAGTGGTATAGACAATTAGAAGATGCTACTATGTGCTAGGGAACTTCTTAGAACTGTTGGTATATTCTTACAACTTGTTACACCTGGGATATTCTTCTCTGTAGATGCTACTGTGTGCCATGGTCCAAACGGGCCCATAAATGTGGTTGAATAGCAATACATTCAAGTGGCAATTACACAAGGGACAGTCACTGTGAGATATCCTCATGTGTGACTGTCCTTGTCACAAATGAGGACATCTCACAGTGACTGTCCCTTGTGTAATTGCCACTTGAATGAGGTCAGTCACTGTAAAGACAACATGATAATGTACACATACAATGAGTGTACATTATCATGTTGTCTTTACAGTGGCTGCCCTCATGTTGTATATTCTTCTCTGTAGATGCTACTACGTGCTAGGGAACTTCTTAGAACTGTTGGTATATTCTTACAACTTGTTACACCTGGGATATTCTTCTCTGTAGATGCTACTGTGTGTCATGGTCCAAACGGGCCCATAAATGTGGTTGAATAGCAATACATTCAAGTGGCAATTACACAAGGGACAGTCACTGTGAGATGTCCTCATGTGTGACTGTCCTTGTCACAAATGAGGACATCTCACAGTGATTGTCCCTTGTGTAATTAAGTATTGTGGGGAAGCATTCTAAATAACCAAAGCCGCTAACAATAAATTCAACATAGATATGTCCTCATTTCTGGGTATTTTAGCTCTCTAACAGCTGAATACTAGATTAAATAATAATGACAAAAGAAAAATAAACCCAATGTACTCAGAAATTGTAGCTGTGATTTTGCGGAGGGAATCTCTCTCGGCGCTGTTGAAAACACAAATGACAACCCGCTTGATTTCACGGAGGGAATCTCTCTCGGTGTTGTTCAAAACACAAATGACAACCCGCTTTGTTCAAAACACAAATGATAACCCGCTTGATTTCGCGGAGGGAATCTCTCTCGGCGCTGTTGAAAACACAAATGACAACATTCCTTCTTTTTTTTTGCACTTATATCCCGACCAACATAAGGTCCATTTGTAATAAAACATGATAATGTACACTTACAGTGAGTGTACATTATCATGTTGTCCTTAGAGTGACTATCCTCATTTGTTGAAGAAGAAAAGCATTAATGTGGCTGAATAGCAATACATTCAAGTGGCAATTACACAAGGGACAGTCACTATGAGATGTCCTCATTTGTGACTGTCCTTACAGTGAGTGTACATTATCATGGTGTCTTTAGAGTGACTGTCCTCATTTGTTGAAGAAGAAAAACATTAATGTGGTTCAATAGAAATACATTCAAGTGGCAATTACACAAGGGACAATCACTGTGAGATGTCCTCATGTGTGACTGTCCTTGTCACAAATGAGGACATCTCACAATGACTGTCCCTTGTGTAATTCAAGTGGCAATTACACAAGGGACAGTCACTGTGAGATGTCCTCATTTGTGATTGTCCTTACAATGAGTGTACATTATCATGTTGTCTTTAGAGTGACTGTCCTCATTTGTTGAAGAAGAAAAGCATTAATGTGGTTCAATAGCAATACATTCAAGTGGCAATTACACAAGGGACAATGTCATGAGCCGTGACATATTGAACTTAGTATAATAATAAAATGATTAGATGATATATAATAATCTATTATTAACGGTATATAACAATAATATATAATTATTATCAAAAGATAATAATAATATATAGTTAGCATAATAAGTAATATGTTAATTAAATAATATTAAAATATTAATAAATAATATAATTATGATTATAATTATAATATAAATTAATAATAAATAATTATTAATAAATTATATATATTATATTATAATAATATATTAAGTAATAATATTAAATCAATTATTGATATAATAATTTTAATATATAAATAATATTAATAAACCTCTCAATATAAAACAATATGTTATCACTATAATAATATTTATTATAATATTATTAATATTACTAACATCATTAATTATAATATTTAATAATAACAATAACATTAATAATAATAATAATAATAATAATAACGTTTAAAGCAATATCGAATATCTGTAATCGATATACATCTACATTAAACATCTGCATTATCTATCACGATGAGGAATGAAGAAGTGATACAACAATCACTAGTCATTACACATCGATACCATGAGAGGATGATTAATGAACCAAATACTATGAAGTCAAGATCAACATGATATGAATAAGGGATAGGTCGCTATGTGTTTCAGAAGATGTATTGATAAGCAAGAAGGATAACCATTCATATATTATAAATAATCATTAATTGCACAAGTTTAGACAATGACATATCCGATAAAGCAATATCAAACATGAAGACCCGCTAGCAAATATGCACCATCACTTCCTATGTTATCATGAAAATAACATAAACTAGATTGAATTCTACTATCTATATCAATAGACACCACATAGGAGGATATCGACTAAAGGATTGAAAGATTATCGATTGTCTGAGATAAACCACATCTTGTAGAAACACAAAAGCATCAGTGATTATATCACAAGCTATTGATGAATGAGGCATCATTCATGGATAATAAGTACAATGTATCCTTAAGTATTAACAGGAATGGAAGTCAATTTGAAGATCAAACTCCATTACCAGCAATCAACCAATAAATGGACAATTATCAGAAAATGATATCGACTTATATCAGAGTAGAAAGATTGGATATAATCATAACAATATGGGATAAGGCAAGAGTTAATATCGATTGACTAAATACTAATGATAGTTAGACCAAACTAATACAAACACAATGGATGTTAACTACTGGTTGCACTACCAATTAGGGAAGATTACCTTCATAAAAAGATTTGATATTGAGTCAATCTGGGAGTTATCTATGATCAGAAAATAATGAAATAATATTATGTGAACTGTCGGATTATGGAAAGGTGTGATTAACAAAGGGACATGGAGGAAGAAACAAGACACGTCTCATTCATAGCATCTCTTCATTTGTTAAAGACAATATAAGAATGCATTCTCGTCAGTCACTCAAGGCATCATTAGAACTTTATTTACTTATCCATATTTGGATATACTCAATAGAGCATCTGCCTTTGGCAATTTGGTTTCAAGTTTATCATTGCAGATCAGAGACAACACCATGATTGCACAGATAGAAAGGATAGTCAGAAACATCATCAATATTTGAAGTTGCAAGCATATAATTCAGAATCTGAAATAGCAACATATCACTCATAGCGATATTACACATTTGCATAATTACATCATCATATCAGACATAGCAAATACATTGCTGTAAGCAATACTTATTGATTGTATATCGATATTGTTTATATCAAACATACCATCATTATACTATCACTATAAGTGATAGGAAACATCATATTCATAGCATATTTCATATCATTATATCCCGACAGTGCTATTAAACATATTGGTATCAATATCATCTTGCACACATATTGTGATTGAATCTGAAATAGCGGTTGATATCTTAAGTAACCTCCATTACTTAGTTTAATTGTAAGTATTTGATAGAGTAAGTCTGAGAAGTGGAGTAACTGTTCCTGTTTTCCAAGTTAGCCAAAAAGGGGACATTACAGACAATCACTGTGAGATGTCCTCATGTGTGACTGTCCTTGTCACAAATGAGGACATCTCACAATGACTATCCCTTGTGTAATTCAAGTGGCAATTACACAAGGGACAGTCACTATGAGATGTCCTCATTTGTGACTGTCCTTACAGTGAGTGTACATTATCATGTTGTCTTTAGAGTGACTGTCCTCATTTGTTGAAGAAGAAAAGCATTAATGTGGTTCAATAGCAATACATTCAAGTGACAATTACACAAGGGACAATCACTGTGAGATGTCCTCATGTGTGACTATCCTTGTCACAAATGAGGACATCTCACAATGACTGTCCCTTATGTAATTCAAGCGGAAATTACACAAGGGACAGTCACTGTGAGATGTCCTCATTTGTGACTGTCCTTACAGTGAGTGTACATTATCATGTTGTCTTTAGAGTGACTGTCCTCATTTGTTGAAGAAGAAAAGCATTAATGTGGTTCAATAGCAATACATTCAAGTGGAAATTACACAAGGGAAAATCACTGTGAGATGTCCTCATGTGTGACTGTCCTTGTCACAAATGAGGACATCTCACAATGACTGTCCCTTGTGTAATTCAAGCAGCAATTACACAAGGGACAGTCACTGTGAGATGTCCTCATTTGTGACTATCCTTACAGTGAGTGTACATTATCATGTTGTCTTTAGAGTGACTGTCCTCATTTGTTGAAGAAGAAAAGCATTAATGTGGTTCAATAGCAATACATTCAAGTGGCAATTACACAAGGGACAGTCATTGTGAGATGTCCTCATTTGTGACTGTCCTTACAGTGAGTGTACATTATCATGTTGTCTTTAGAGTGACTGTCCTCATTTGTTGAAGAAGAAAAGCATTAATGTGGTTCAATAGCAATACATTCAAGTGTAAATTACACAAGGGACAATCGATCACTGTGAGATGTCCTCATGTGTGACCTTTGTGAAGGCAAGTGCCAATTTGTACCCAAGTTACCAATATTGTGGCAAAAGTGGGAATGAAGCATTTAGGGGTCAAATTGGGCAAAGAAGTGTAGAAGTGGCCTATGTGAGGTCTAAATAGCCTAACTAAGTCATGGTTAGGGTCTTATGGTGTTTGAACAATAAGTTTTGAACCAAAATCCCAAAGGTTGTAACAAGTTGGCAATGTTGTCATTCACAACATTGACAACATTTGTGCAAGGGAGCATTTTCGAGTAAGATGGTTATGTAACTATATGAAACCATTGAATTAGGCATCAGATCAACTATAAGAGGCCTCCATCGATCTGTGCAAAAGGTTGGGGAGAAAAACATTTGGAATTAAGAAGATTTGTAGAGTAACACGGTTTTAGTGAATTCTTGAGTTTTTTTGTTTCTTTGTTTTCAGTTGATTAATGGATTAGATAGCTCGCAGTGTCTATTGGAAAAGTTAGTACAAGTTGTTTTTTTATTCTATGTTTTTTTTTTTTTGAGTTTTGAAGCATTCCAACTAGTTTGTTAATTCTTTTGTTAAGTACCCTATCATTGGTTTGAACCAGGCAGGTTGAACAAATGGAGTCTTAGCTCATCATTCCATTGTCAATTTTGTACGGGCTCTTGGAATGGGTGAGGAGACTCCATGTACTATATGTTTGGAAGGAGGGGCCCTGGGAAGCTCATTTTCTATGTTTGCAATGATGTCCTAGGTGAGTCAGTTGAGCATAGTTAGGGATGACAAATCATTACAAGAAGATTACAACAAGTTGAATGCATTGGTTGCTTCAACTAAAATCTCATGGAGAGGTAGACACACATCTAAAGAAGCCCCAAGTCAAATTAGAAGATTGGGTGAGTTTCTTTGGCTGCTAAGAAAACAAACTCTTAGTCAGACTGTCCAAGTTGTGTCAAAATACTTGTTTTCAGGCATGGCTGTAGCAGTTGGTGTACAAAAAATCTAGGAGGAGAAGACCTTAGATATCTTGGAGTTCTCAATAAAGGGCATCTGAATCCTAAGCCCTTTAGGTGGCTTAATATAAACAAAAAGGCTTGACAAAGGCCTAATTGCTAGCAGCCTATTTTTGGGTGCAATTGGCATGGTTTGATGAACCAGATTGAAGTACTGATGAAAAATATAGGTGAAGGAGTAATATTGAAACCAATAGAGGTCCTAGTGGCCAGCCTCTCCATGGAGTAAAGTTCTAGTTGAATGTGTTTCAATTTGTGAAGACAAGACTAGGAGTGTCCTAGTAGCTAGATTGGTATTGAGCAGAGTTCGTTGTATTTCTTGTTGGTGTGCACTAGTTGAAGGAGTGGGATCTTGGGTAGAGATACCTAAAGAGTGTAGGGATAGTTAAGTACCCTATCAAGTCAAAACATTGGCCTAAAGAGACCCTAGTGAAGGATAGGGAGTGAGCAAGACAAAGTGTTACATCAATTAACAAGATCATTTTTTGGTAATTGTGTACATTATCATGTTGTCTTTACAGTGACTGTCCTCATTTGTTGAAGAAGAAAAGCATTAATGTGGTTCAATAGCAATACATTCAAGTGGAAATTACACAAGGGAATATCCCTATGAGATGTCCTAAGTGTGACTGTCCTTGTCACAAATGAGGACATCTCACAGTGACTGTCCCTTGTGTAATTGCCACTTGAATGAGGATAGTCACTGTAAAGACAACATGATAATGTACACAAGTACCATGAAGGTAGTCGCAAGTTAGGGCTATTTCATTGCATACCCAAAACAATGAAGACATTACAGTCCACAAAACGTTTATGCTTGAAAGATGAACAAATAAAATTAAACTTCTAAATAACCAAAGCCGCTAACAATAAATTCAACACAGATATGTCCTCATTTCTGGGTATTTTAGCTCTGTAACAGCTGAATACTAGATTACATAATAATGACAAAAGAAAAATAAACCCAACGTACTCAGAAATTGTAGCTGTGATTTCATGGAGGGAATCTCTCTCGGCGCTGTTGAAAACACAAATGACAACGTTCTTGTTTTTTTTTGCCCTTATATCCCGATGTGATTTCGCGGAGGGTTACGGTGCTGTTGAAAACACAAATGACAACGTTCCTTTTTTTTTTGCCCTTATATCCCGACAACATCGCAATTGCAAGTTAGGGCTGTTTCACTGCATACCCGAAACAATGAAGACGTTACGGTCCACAAAATGTTTGTGCTTGAAAGATGAACAAATAAAATTAAACTTCTAAATAACCAAAGCCGCTAACAATAAATTCAACATAGATATGTCCTCATTTCTGGGTATTTTAGCTCTCTAACAGCTAAATACCAGATTACATAATAATGACAAAAGAAAAATAAACCCAACGTACTCAGAAATTGTAGCTGTGATTTCGCAGAGGGTTACGGCGCTGTTGAAAACACAAATGACAATGTTCTTGTTTTTTTTGCCCTTATATCCCGATGTGATTTTGCGGAGGGTTACGACGCTGTTGAAAACACAAATGACAACGTTCTTGTTTTTTTTGCCCTTATATCCTGATGTGATTTCGCGGAGGGTTACGACGCTGTTGAAAACACAAATGACAATGTTCCTTTTTAATTTTGCCCTTATATCCCGACAACGTCGCAATTGCGACAGTGCCAAATGTATTGTCGTCGCAAATTGCGACGGTGTCGGGCTATATTTGAAAAAAAAAAAAAGCCAAAACCGCATGACATTTGCCTGCCGTCGCAAATTACCGTCGCAATTTCACCCCAAATGTATTAGTGTAAGGATCCCAAAAGCTCGCACACATAAGCCTTCACATCTCTGGTCTGCAAGAGCCACCGCTATAAACAATAATTAAAATAGCTTGCCAACATTCCACATGCCTCAGCTTTGGGTGTTGTGGTAATTAATATCCCTAAAGGACACACCAAACAATCAGCAAACAATCCATTCACAGGAAGTGAGGAGCCACCAAAAAGGAAAGCCAACCATAAACAATGATGAGAGAATAAAAGTGGTGCCTAAAAAATCTCAATGTTGAGGTCATCAATATTTGCTAAGGAAAGTTCCCATTTCGAGAGTACATCAGCCTCCGTATTACCATTTCTCCTTATATGGCCAATTTTAAACTCATCAAAACTATCCAACTCATTAAGAATTAAACTTATCAGTGATTGTAAGTGCCATGTTGTGCATCCACCTTTTTGTAGGGCTTGGATGATAATCTATGAATCCCCTTCTAAGAATATCTTATTAAAATTTTATATTCTCCCAATTCTAGCAGCTAACAGAGCTGCCTTAGCTTCGGCCTCATTGTTAGTTCCATCAATGAGCCTCTGAGAAACACATAATTTGACATTACCAAAACAATCCCTAATAATCATCCCTGCACCTGAGGGGCTAGGGTTTCGACTGGCTGTTCCGTCGAAGTTAATCTTCCACCAACCATCATCAGGTTTTTTCCACTTAACACTATTAATAGATAGCTTTTTCTTACAAGCAGCATCTCCATTATTAGAAAATCTAATCTTAACCCCTGGCCATCTTTGTTGGATGAACTTTTCTATAGTAGAGTAAGGGGTAGAATAAATGATATGAGCAGTAGAGGCACTTAAAACCTCCTCAATAGAGTTATTAATTCTAAAAAAGATCCTGGATAATGACTCTGACTTGTCTTGAAAAAGCCTCCTATTTTGCTCCTTCCTGATTTCCCAAATCACAATTGAAGGAGTGATAAGACAAACAACCGAAAGGGTGGATCTATTAGGAGCCATTGGACAACTGAGAAAAAGATCCTTAATATTATTAGGAAGAGGTCCAGACCAACCTAACTTCCTCAAAACCATAAACCAACACTTCTGTGTAAATCTACACCTTACTAAAAGGTGGTCAACATCTTCAGAAGCAACATCACACATAACACATTTGGTAGGACCAATAAAGCCATATCTCTTCCTCCTCTCCATAGTTAAGATCCACCCATGGGTAGCTAGCTATGCAAAGGAACCAACTTTAGGAAGATAATCTGTGTGCCAAAAGAGTTTATGAGGCCAATCAGGGGATGGTCTTTCCATAGCTTTTAATTCATAACCAAGCTTAACATAATATTTTCCACTCTTAGCAGCACACCAAATAAGTTTGTCTGATTTACCTAAAAAGGAAATGACTCTACTACTAAAAATCTTCTTCATCAACACCTTTTGGGCATCAGGGAGCTCCAAGTTATCAATACATTTCCATCCAAGAACTTGACCAACCCTATTCTTCTTAACCTCAATGTAATCACTAACCTTGTCACCCCATAAATTAATAAAGAAGGTTTTAATATCATTAAAAGTAGCAATATCTTTTAGGTCAGAATGACCATTCCACGAGTCCTCCCAAAAGGAAGCTTTCTTACCATCCCCAATCAACCAAGAGATCTGATCAGTAATGATGTGCCTACAATCCAATCATAAATTCCAGATTGTAGAGCCCTTAGGAGGGTTGATAACTATAAAAAAAATTTCATCGTTCAAATTATCAATATATTTAGCTCTCAGGATTTTAACCCAAAGCATAATCATGATAGTATAAATATTCCACACCAGCTTTGCACCAAGAGCTAAGTTTATTTGATGCCAATTTCTTAGCCCAACACCACCTTTTTTCTTAGAGCAGAAAATCTGATCCTAAGATATTAAAGGGATTCTATCATTTGAATTGGGTCCATTCCAAAAAAAAATATGATCCGTTGTTCTAAATAGCTCAGAGTTTTCTTGGGAAGCTTCAAACAACTCATTGAGTAAATAGGAATGGAACATATAACAAACTGAAGTAACAAAATCCTTCCCGCAAAAGAGAGCCATTTACCTTTCCAGCCTTCCAATCTATTGATGCAATTGTCAATCAAACCTTTCCAAAGACCAAAACCCCCTACCCCTACAAAAAGAGGGACACCAAGATACTTCCCTAGCAAACAGCCTTGTCTAACACCCAAAATTCTACAAATATTTCGCTAAGTGCTAATATCAATGTTGAAGAAAAAAACTTTTGATTTAAGCTAATTGATATACTGACCTGAGGCTAAACAAAATCTGTCTAAAGTGCTTTTGATCAAATGAGCCTCCTTAACATCAGCTTCACCCATTAAATAGGTGTCATCAACAAACTGGAGGTGTGATAAGGGGTTGACACCTGCTGCAACAACAATACCCTTCCATATGCCTTGGAGTCTTTGAAGAGAAATCGTTCTACCAAGGACTTGAGCAAGGATAATAAAAAGAAAGGGAGAGATAGAAATCATTAAAATAGTATGTGGAAAATTAAAGTAGACTAAATGTTATTATTTAAATCAATTAGAATGCTTTAAGTTGCACAATCAAAATTGAATAAATTAAATTAAAAGAATTAGTAAATTTTGAGTTAAGATTTTTCAACAAGAGCAATTAGAAAATCAAACTTGAGTTCATAATTGAAATTAAGGCAAATTAGGAGTTGATGTAAACAAGGCTTTTTGTGGAGTTGAGTTCCAAACTTTGCATGTAGAATTGAATTTCCTATATTGTAAGGGTTTGGCCATTATTCTCAACACACATGTTTGGAGAATTTTTGGGTGCAAGATTTCAATTTGGTGCTATTTTCTGAAAGCTTGGATTTGTCTTCATTTCTGGTAATCGTCAAATTTATTCTTTTGGTGTTTGAGGTAGGATTTGATAACCTTTGTGATTGTATTTCTGTAATTTTGAAAGAAGTTTATTCTTCGTGCCTATCAGATCTAGATGTTTAGGATTATTTCATGTGTTTCCTCTTCTCGTAAAAATTATGGAATTTGGTTAAACAAAAATTTTGTTGGCATGCAATCCTTGTTTTCTAATTCTTGCTTGATTTTCAATTTGGGTTTGAATTTATGAATATTGGTAGAAATTAATGTTTATTTAAAAAAATTATGTGAAAGATGTTTTTTTGTTTGAAACCCTAGGCTCAAATTAACGATGGATTCAATTGATAGAATTTAGATCTAGTATTCGAAATTGAAAAGAAAAATCCTAAATTAAACCTAGAGGACATTTTGGGAAATACCCAATTATTATGCTATTAGGGCTTTCAAATTGTGCGTGTAGAA